>JBAMAV010000678.1:0-245279 GCA_037043315.1 Amiota communis
TATATACATTCCTTGACACTACATTACAATTAAATTTATAATATAGTGCCGCACTTTAGTTAGTGCATAGGGCGGAAACTAGACTCCTCCAGCGACTTCTGTCTTGTGCATAGTTTTTGATCTGATTCCAGGAACCGAATTTTTCGCTCTCACTGCGCACCGTTCTGATCCATGTCATCCTCGGGCGACCACGACTCCTTTTCCCTTGCGGGTTCCATTCAAACGCCGTTTTCGCCAAGTCATTTTCCTTCCGCAGTGTGTGACCGATCCAGCCCCATTTTCTTTTTCTAATTTCCAAGTTTATGGGAGCGCTGCGGGTAAGGGTGAGTAGGTCTTCATTTGATATTGTATTTGGCCAGAAAAAGCGACAGATAATGCGTAGGCATTTGTTTATAAAAGTCTGCAATTTATTACAGATCACCTCAGTCACCTTCCAGGTTTCCGAGCCAAACAGGAGGACTGGCTTAATACTTGTATTGAAAATTTTCAGTTTGGTATTGCGAGATAAAACATTTGAGTCCCATATCTTTTTGAGCTTGAAAAATGCTGCACGAGCCTTGCAAATGCGCGCATCGACATCAACGTCTGCTCCTCCGTCCTTTGTGATCACGCCACCCAGGTAGGTGAACTGGTCAACGTCGTCAATTGAGCCGGTTACCCCATCCATATGAAAAGTCAAGGGTTCTGTTACCGGGGTCTCCATCCGCATCAGTTTTGTCTTGGCCATGTTCACCTTCAGGCCTACTAGCCGCGCGTTTTCAACAAGTCTCTCAAGTTTTTTCTTTATGCCATTTAGTGAGTGGGAGAGAAAACAAATGTCGTCCGCGTAGTCGAGGTCGCATAATTTTTGAAAGGGATTCCATTGGATGCCGTCAGGAACTTCTTGATTTGTTTTCCTTAATACACCGTCGAGCACTAGAATGAATAGCAAGGGTGACAACACGCAGCCTTGGCGCACTCCCTTCGTTATTTCAAATTTCTCGCTGTTCTTGCCTTTGAAACGGACGCAGCATTCTGCATCGGTGTAGAGCTCTCTGATAAGACTAGTTATCTTATCAGGTACGCCGTTTTTACGCAACGCATCCCAGATGGCGTTCCTGTTTATGGTGTCAAAAGCGCGCTCGAAATCAACAAAGAGAAGGAAAAGCGGGGAGTGCCATTCGGCCGATTGTTCGATGATGATCCTTAGGGTGTTGATGTGGTCAACGCAGGATCTGCGTGGTCTAAAGCCATTCTGCTCTGGTCTTAAAACGGTGTTTAGGGCCGGGGAAATACGATCGAGAATTATAAAGGCTAGAATCTTCTGAATTGTGTTTAGCAACGTGATACCTCGCCAGTTTTTGCAGATACTCAGGTCCCCTTTCTTGGGAATTGTTATTATGACGCCCTCTTTCCAGTTCTGTGGTATCCGTTCCGTTAGCCAAATCTCTTTAACCAGTCGAAGTAAGATAGGAGCTAGTTGTTCTGAGCCGCATTTGAAGATCTCAGCGGGTAAGTTGTCCGCTCCGCCCGCCTTATTATTTTTAAGTTTTTGTATTGCTCCTTTAATTTCTGCCACTGATGGGGGCGAGGTGGTTATATTTCTATTCGGTAGCAATCTGATGGCTGAAATTTGCTGTACTGGTTCTGACGCCGCGTTGCTGCCACCTGCGTTTTCAAAGAATTCTTTCCATCGTCGGAGTTGCTGCTCTTCGGAAGTTAAGATATTGAGTTGTTCATCTTTAAGAGGTGGAATATTCGGCTTGGTGTTAACGAGAGCCTTAATGGCATTATAAACGCCTCTAAGGTCGTTCCGATGAGCCGCAATTTCAGCTTCTTCCGCAGTGGAGTTTACATGGTTGATTTTGTCTTTTTTCACCTGCTTTCTGATCTCTTTCTGAGTGGTGTTATAGTGGGCTGCAAGGTGTCGTCTTAGCTGTGGATTATTGGTGTTGTTTATCCTTGTTTTAATATCGCGCCTTTTCTCGATCTTCTCCCAGGTCTCGTCACTTAACCATGGCTTTCTGCGGCACCGCGACGTGCCAGCAGTTTCGGCTGCGATTGTCTTGCAGGTAGAGCAGACTTGTTCCCAAGAGCCCATTTGTAGCAATGGCTCGATTTCATCGTGCAACCTTTGTTGGAATTTTTTGGCGACCGCCTGGTCCTTTAAGCTGTGGATGTTAAGCTTGGCATTGGATTTTGCTGTTCTTATTCCAGCTGGACGTAGGCGCAGTTGTGCAACGACAAGGTTATGATCACTATAGATGTCTGCACCACGACGAGTGCGCACATCTAGCAATGTGTTGTGAAATCTTCTGCTTATTAGAATGTGGTCAATCTGGTTCCTTGTCCTTCCATCAGGGGATTGCCAAGTATATTTATGAATATCTCGATGACGATATCTTGTACTGCCAATATATAGGTTGTAACTGGCGGCAAATTTTTTAAGGCGTTCTCCATTATTTGATGTTGTGTTGCCTAGCCCATGCTTACCCATTATATTTTCGAAGCCAAAATTATTACTACCTACTTTTGCATTAAAATCGCCAATGGTTAAAACGATGTCTCCTTTCGGTAGGCCGACAAGTGTGGCTTCTAAAACCTCATAAAACGCATCCTTATTTACATCATTGTCTGGGTCTGTTGGTGCGTAACACTGTACAATGGATATTTTGCGAAATTTTGAATTGAATCTTGCTGTTATAATGCGATCCGAGATAGGTTTATATTCCAACAGGGATGCCACAGCGCGCGGAGCAACGAGTATACCGACTCCGTTTATTCTAGATTGTGCATTCCCACTATACAAAAAGCGGTGTCCTGTAGGGACGCGTAGTTCTCCTTGGCCGGTCCAACGGGTTTCTGCTAGTCCAAGTATAGATAGACCGTATCTGTCCATTTCTTTGCATACCTGTTCAATCTTGGAGGGTTCCGACAGTGATCTGACATTCCAGGTTCCTAATCTAGTCCTTGTACGAAAGCCAAAGGTCGTCATCTTGTTGTTTTGGTATCCGAGGCTATTTTCCGTTTCTTGGGTAATTTAGTTTTATGGCTAGGTTACCAACCTTGCGCAACCCCTTGTGCGTCAGTGGGATACGTGTTGAGAATTTCAGGTCTCCAACAATGACCATTTTAAACACGTTTGTATAGCGAGCCGCATGCTGCATGTCAGACGCCCGCTTCCAGCCGCATCTACTGTGATGGCCAGACGCTGGAAGTTTCTCCCTCTCTCGTTTGACTCCCGCTCCATGTACTACACCGGGGTTGGTTACCCGATCGTTCGAAAGAGTGCTAGGGATTAACAGGGTTTACCACGTGAAGGTGAGAGTAGGAAAGTTGACAGATAGAGGCTATGTGGTACGCATATCTGTCTTTTTAACCCCAAATTTATTCATTCAAGGTTCCATATAAATAACTTTGCTGCCGAAACTTCTGAAATGATTGTAGATGTTTACGAGTATTAAGTTCTATTAGGAAAAAATTGCAAAAAATAGTTCAGAGTTTAAAGCGAATAGCATCCTGGGATGGTAAAAGATAAAAAATCGGATTGGGTGTCTACTAACCCCAGTAGTTCAGTACCGAAAAGACTTGTGTTCAATACCCAGTCTTGTTCGGTTATTGATGGACCTCATCCCGCGCTGGCTCTGGGGAAAAATCGCGTGGGATAGTTAGTTAGTTAAAAAAAAAAATAATGACTTGAATTACATACGGACCACTTCCATTAAAGCACTGTTTGAAATCCTCAACTGGATACCAACCAGTCTTCTGGCTGAACAGTATGCCAAATGTTCCGCCATTAGACTTAGCACCATAACTCGGTGGACTAGTCACATGCAAGTATATTGGGACGTGGTCCATCTGTC
This sequence comes from Amiota communis, assembly GCA_037043315.1. Lineage (NCBI taxonomy): Eukaryota > Metazoa > Arthropoda > Insecta > Diptera > Drosophilidae > Amiota > Amiota communis. The sequence goes on from JBAMAV010000678.1 coordinate 3,843, forward strand.
CCTGCAACAGTCGACTATGTATGTCCCTCACCCTACTTTAACCGGAAGTTCTCCACTCACATCCCCAGTATGGAGGACTGGCTGGACGGTACAGTTCGAAAACCTAACTCCATTGACATCTACACAGATGGCTCCAAATTGGAGAAGAAAGCCGGCTGCGGCATTTTCTCGAACAACCCAAGCTTAAAGCTCAGCTTTTGCCTATCTGACCTCTGTAGCGTCTTTCAAGCAAAGGTAATGGCCATACTACTGGCTGCCCGTTGGCTTCTAGATAACTACACTCCAAGGTCACATAGACAGCCAAGCGGCAATAAGGTTCCTCTCGGGTGTATACACTACATCCAAGCTTGTCGCGGACTGCCGCTCTTCCCTAGATACTCTAGCCTGTCACGTATCCATACAATTATGCTGGGTGCCTGGACATAGAGATATCGTGGGCAATTGTGAAGCTGACGAACTAGCCAAAGAAGGGACGTTACGTCAGGATGCAACGTCTCCGGCTGGAATTCCGTTAGCAACAGTGAAACTAACTGTCAGAAAATTCTACCAAGTAAAAGCCAATGCTCTCTGGGTAGAAGAAGGCACTTGCAGCATAGCTAGGCAAACCTGATCTAATATGAACAGGAAACGAACCGGCCAGCTGCTAAATCACGGTAGAACCTCAATAAGCAAGACCATAAACGTACTAACGGGCCATTGCGTCATAAGCAAACATTCTAACAGACTTGGGCTTCCTCATTACGATTTCTGCCGCAGCTGCGGCTCTGAAGAGGAGGAAGAGTCTGTGATTCACCTCATGTGCCAGGGTCCATCCCTCGTCAGAAGTAGATGGAACCACCTAGACTTTGGGTTTCTCTGCAGCTTAGCCGAACTATCATTCGTACCAATCAGGAATATAGCTAGGCTCATTTCGGAATCCAAATGGTTCTCTGCATCGGACAACACTTTGCTGGTATCACAATGGGCCATACTCTTTGTTGTGCCCAAGTGAGCCTCTCGTCTGAGGGCTGCCACTTAACCTAACCAAATCTAGACAGAGATTGACAAATGGCTTATCATATTTATTTTAGAATTTAAGCTAAAAATTGAATATTTAAGGGATCCCAATCGAAACTTGCTCATCTATACTAATCTTATAAAGAGGAAAGGTTTGTTTTTTGTATGTAGAGTTTAATTGTAACTAATAAACTCAACAACTACTTAACAGATTTTAAAAATTCTTTCACCTATAAAAACCTACATTTTAAGTGAGTAACATAGGCTCTATTTTATTTTCAAGAAAATAAGTGATCCCTACGAAAATAACAATAATTTAACCCGATGTATCAAAAATCTATACTAATTAATTTGCATAAGTTTTTTCATTGGTCATGGCTTTGTTACATCTTGAATTTTGTGCTGTTGCAGTTATTATTGTATTTGTTCCTCTCATTTATTACTTGTATTGCACTCTTCTTTCATTGGAAGTCTGCCTGCAAGTACACTCGCCGCATCATCTTCTACTGTTCGATATGATTTACAGATCCTCAGGTTAGCAACCCTGTGAGCACTTCTTATACCACGAAGGTATGACTTGGTTGCAAGTGCTCCGACCCAGATTGGAGATGCATAAAGCAGTATGGACTTACTCACCGAACCTAATAGAACCCGAGATTATTGTCTGAGTCCTCCTATATTTGAGAGAATCTTGGCCAGTTGCTTTTTTGACTGTCTCGTTTAAGTACAGCTTAAAGCATAGTCGGTTATGCATGGCTCCTGAGAGTGTTTCCATCTTTTTCCTGGAGCTCATAAAAACCAGCTCGGTCTTATATTGTGTCAGACTAAGGTGCTTCTGTGTAAGTCCCCTCCTCAACGCTGCAACAGTCAAACAGTTTATTGTTGTCACTCATGTGAGCAATGATACACAATGCAGTTTGTGTGACGGCACTATCCATACTACAGACAAAAGACTTAAATCACAAATATATGTTGGCTTTTGCAATTAATCATTAATCCATCTTTACAGGATCGTAAGACTGCAACTTGATGTCCATATTTGGAAAAAAAGTTATCTAAATCATTGAAAATAAAATTGTCTTTTCTTGCTAAAGATTACAAAAAACAGAAGTATTTTTTACTAAAAAAAAAGGATCAGCATCAAATTTCAGTCACAATTTCTATTAAACATAAATATCTTTTGTGTTGTTGTGCTAAAAGATACCTAAAACTATCTAGATACAATTAAATGTTGGAATTAAAAGATATGTATACCGTAAATAGTATGGACGTGCGAACTATACAAAAAATAACAAAATAAATCAAAAAGAAAAAAAATAAAGAAACAAAACCACAATAGAACAAAACAATATAAACAAGTTGAACAAGTTGAACCACAAAATACTTAAAACTTGAAATGGAATCCAACACTTCAAATCCATCACGTAACAAATAAAAAACAAAAAACAGTGAAGACCAACAAAAGCAAACAGCAACACAGTAAAACAAATATAGTAAAATCAAACAAAATGGGATAGAACAGAATAGAAGAAAATTTAAGAAAAAGCTTTGATATAATGAAAGATAAAACACACTCTGCGTATACATAATTGTTTTAATTATTATTACATTTTATCAAAGTACAATAGAATAGGATCAGACCTCCTTCTTTAATTACAATAAATTCATATGCTCTCACGTTCTTCCTACCGCCCTATAAGTTTGTTGTCCTCGGTCAGCAAAATTCAAAAAAAAGTCATCAAAATAAAACTTTCTCAGTGCTTAGATGATAATGATTTATTCCCGCTTCAGCAATTCGGCTTTTGCCGTGAAAATAGCACGTTGCATCCATTATCCAGAATCAAGAACATTGCCAAAACAAACTTTACAAGATCCAAATTGACGGGTATGGTCCTATTGACTCAGTTTGGCATGATGGTTTCGCTCACAAAATGAGTCTTATGAATTCCCCACCAGAACTCACAAAAATTATCATAAGCTTCCTAAATAATTGGTCGTTGGTTGTCCATATTGGCAATGCCATGTCCCAGGCCTTGGAAATAAGAGCAGGCTGTCCACAAGGTTCTTGTATTTCATCCATCTTTTACAACATTTATACCTCTGACTTCACTATAATAAGAGGCTGCACTACCTCAATCTTTGCTGATGACACAGCGGTCCTATGTTCAGGCAGCTGTTGACTGTCTTTTTTCGTATTTCTCGAAGTGGAAAATATTAGTAAACTCCAAAAAAACGCAGGCCATATTTTTTACCAGAAAGCGCAAAGACATAAACCTCCCTAACTATCACATAAATCTAAATCATGTCGACGTTAAATGGGAAAATAGTGTTAGATATAATTCTAGATAAGAAGCTGACATTCCAAAAGCACATCAACTTTACCAAAAATAGAATTAGCACTTTGATCCGCACACTAAATCCTTTCATCAACAGCAACTCACGCCTTACCTTAGAAAACAATATGTATCTATTTAGGTCCATTTTTCAAGCAGTTATAAATAAGATAATACAAATTATTTATAATCTGCCCTGGCACCATTCCATTGGCATGGCAAAACTTCGTAATTTTACCATATTTTAAAATAAATTTCACTGCATTTTAGTGTGAAGAGCATATATGTTTTTGTACCCACAAAACTCCATTCGTACTAGTATTTTACTTCCAACTGAAGAAAAGTACAGCCGAAGGTCATCGGCTGCTGTGGGAGACTTACAGAGAGAATTGCTCCATCAATTTCAACCTGCAAGTACTGGATCCGATGTTTCAAAAATGGTGATTTTGACACAACTGATAAGGAACGCGAAGGAAGGCCACCAACATTTTTACACGCCGAATTGGAGAAAATTTTGTACGAAGACCCATGCCAAACCCAAGAAGAATTTACGGCAACGTTACATTTGACTCAATAAATCGTTTCATTTTGGTTGAAAACCATTGGTATGGTCCAGAAGAACGCAAAATGGGTGCCTCATGAACTCAATCCAAGAGATATCGACCAGCATGTCACTGCTTCCTAAATGATCCATCAACGGTACAAAGGGAAGTCGGTTTTATATCGTAACTTCACCGGAGTTGAAAAATAGATTCATTACGATAATACAAAACGCAAGAAGGCGGGAAACCCGGACTATTGAAGCCAAAGCCAAACATCCATGGTTATGCTCTACATTTGGTGAGACCAGAAGGAAATCATGTACTACGAGGTTCAGAAAAAAAGTTCAAACGATTGAAAGGGCTTTCTACAGACAACAACTGATGCGATTGAAGCGTGCGATTGCGGAAAAATGGCCATACATGGCCCATTAATATATCACCATGACAGTGCTCGGTCGCATGTCACAAACGTGTACAACTATCTAGATGTTACCGGTTGGGAAGTCCTAACCCACCCGTCTTATAGTCCAGACCTTGCATCATCAGACTACCACTTGTTCCGGTCGATGCAGAACACCCTTACAGGAATACGCTTCAATTCAGTTGAAGATATCAAAAATTGGCTTGATGCCTTCTTGACCTCCAAAGACGAACAGTTTTATAGGTGCGGAATCCATGCATTGCCAGAAAAGTAGCGAAAAATCATAGCTATAGACATTACTTTCAATAAAATACCTTGTACCAATATTGCACAATAAAGCTTCAAAATTGAGATCCTTCAAAACTTACTTGTACAACCAATAGAAACTATAAAACCATTAAGATCACAAAAACTAGGGACCCCACTAACCTTAAGCTCAACTAAAAACTATTTTAATTAATAGACAAATGAATAGAAATGACTTAATATGTGTAAATGAGGTAGGTAAGGGCATCATGAGAGGTTTACAATTCTATCCAACATTACACTTAAGTGATATTTCACACACTATTATGTACTGGTACTGTACAATATAACAATTAAACGAAAGATGCAAACCAAAATGTAAATATGCTCCTAATTAGCGGAATCAAGAAAATTTCATCATTTTGAAATTGAGAAAAAGTTTACAAGAAAATAGAACCAAAAACCAAAAAAACCATAACCACAGAAAACACAGAATAATTAACCATAATAAAATTTAAAGAGAAAAATGTTTTCAACATTAAAGGTTAAAGGATATTTTCTACCACACTCACATTTCAGTTGATTTCCCTTAATATTTTGGGACAAAAATTTCTCTAACAACATGTTGTGTGTAAAAGGATATTTTCTCTTAAACATTACAAATCAGAAATTGCCAAGTCTTCATTTGGTTGTTGGGACAAAAGAGAAAGTGTTATAAAGAAAAATAAAACAAAGTATCTTTTTTTTGAAATTCTGTTAAGAAAAGAATTTTTATGTTGATTGCATGTAATACTAGAAATAATGAGTGATAAAGGTGTTGAATTAATTAGTATTAATTATTCGCAATGGAGGCCTCTCCAATATGGAGCAGATTGTATAGGAGGAGAAATAAATAACAAGTTGATTTATTGGAAACTTAAAGCCAATTAGTGTGTTTAACTTCATCATAATCATAAAAGTGGTAAGATAATAAACTTAAATTTTATTTAGAAGTTTGAATCATTAGATTTTGTTTGAATATACTTATTTTCATGATTAAAAACAAGAAACTAATGATAAGATTTAGATTAGAATTGGTCAGAAATAAGGACGGAGATGGATTAAAGTCATTTAAAGATTTAAAGGTTGAAACTATGATATGGAAGACAATGTGCTCATCAGCAAATACACACAAACATGTATACACCCCCAAAATCAATTCAAACAAGTGCGAATACCAATCCCGTAGGGTCACAACATCTATTACACGCGACTATAAAGCTACTGAATAGAATTTTAATGTTCCTGTCTATGGTGAGAAGTAAACACTTTAAATATCTATTTACTATTATTAGTTTTATTTGAATCTATTCAATAGAAGACAGATCTTTTATATGAAACCTGGATTTTTCAACAGGTATCTTCCATAATCTACAGAAACTAAATCATTTAAATCTATGCAATAATAAACTATACCTAAGCCACGAAAAGACTTATCATCATTCACATCGTATAGACCAATCAGTTTACCACCCATATTTAGTGAAATCATTGTACAATTACTCTACGACAGAATGCAACCAGTGCTCAATCAAATAGAGTAACTAGAAAAATACTGGACGACTTGGACGACAAAAAATTTTGAGTTGGATCCTTTCTTCAACAAAGCACGATGGCTTATTTTATAACTTAGAGCACCTGCTACCACAACACACATAAAAAGTTATATCACAGGAAGATATTTTATTGTAAAATACAAAGGAAATCATACCAACATTACAGTCATCAATGATCGCCACATTTTCATATGATGCCATAATCCTTAATGCAGAAAAAAATATAGCATCAACCATAACGGAATGGACTAAAACATGGTGTATTAAGAGCAAAAAATGAGCAAAAAACAGTACAGTAAAAATATCTATCTATCACAGACAATTATTATTATTATTTATGGGCAGCAATCAAAAATGATTCGGACAATGGTATTTACATAAGAAACGACGATAGAGATCTGAATATCTGTGTAATCTGAGTATGTATGCTATTGATGATACCTCATCTATTTTTGGATTTAGACTAATGATATTTAGCAAGATGTCTTCTCTCATTTAACAAATTTGAATTTGATGAGTCTAAATGGTAATCATTTTCGTAAACTGCCCGAAGGTCTCAGAATATAGAATACTAACAATCTGGTCGCCTCATGAACAATTATGTTCCATTGAAGTCACTGCCATCATCAATGTTTCTTAAAGGATTTATGGCTCTCGTATGATTTGGAGACAATGGAAACGAATCTATCAACAATCATTTGCCGGTGACATTTGTGGCTGATCAATCAGAATTGCCGATACTCAATTTGATTGATAACCTGCTGACAAATTATCCTTGATCTTGAACAACCCTCCTTCTCATTGAATGCTTCAGTCACTCAATATTAGAAGAGTGACAAGAGTATAACAGAAGCCATTAAGATAACATAATTTTCATTAAATAATTTGCCACTATGTGTAGATTGAAAATAAAATCAATAGTCTCTTTGAATATTTTCCGACTTTTAATTGATTTTTACTTTCAAATGCACTCCCCCTTTCTGGACACCTTGTGTGCAGAATATAATTGTTCCTGTCCATGCTTAAAAACTTTGAATTTTAATTTCATAAGATTATCATATAGTCCTTTCACCAACAACTCTTTAATTGTATGCAAAAACTCTGTCTATTGACTCCTTGTTATTGTAGTCTCTCCAAAATACATGTATTGCAGAAGGGCAACAATTGCAAACCCTTTGAAAATATAGTAAATTGGCAACCAAAAATCACATAATGTATCTTAAATGATCATCGTCTACCCTCAGGGTGCAGTTCATATAAATACCCATTTCTAGAGTGCGTGCAATATCTGTAATACGATATACTATTAAAGTGATAGGCAGGCCATTGTGTTTATAGATTTTGTGAAACGCATCTTAATAAGTTCACATAAGTGTACAGGTATGGATAGTAGCTATCGTCTATCGATGAACATTCGAGGCCAGCAGCCTTGATCCGTATATCGTGATGAAAATAAACTGTAATAAGATGAATTGTTCCTTTAAATTACACATATAAATATGTAGATGCTGTACTCTAGTAGACTGTAAATTTCATATGAGTTTTTCATGTCCATTCTTTAACAATTTGTATACTTGTATTAAATAAAATAACATTAAGTATACGCAAAAAAAATGAAACTGTTTTAAAATTAAAATTAGTCAAGACTAAAATGATTATGTATGTTTAAGTAAGATTATCTGTATGGATGCAGTATAATTATAATGAATCTTTTTATTTTAATTGTTTTTTTTTATTGAAATATTGATAAATGTAAAATAATTACAATAATCTAAATCTAAATGTGCTATTGATATCATAAATAGAAATTTGGCTTATGGTTTTATGGAATCACATATCATTTTACTTTATCTGTAAGTAGCAATTTGAATGCGAATTCAAATGAAAATCCAACCGCAAAGCCCAAAAATGAAATGCTGCAAATATTTGATTTTAGTTTGAAATCCACAATTTCACAAAAACTAAAGCAAACAAATTTTTCAAAATCAGATTTCAAAACCAAAAGTCAATATTAAATTATCCAAAATGTGTGTGTTTGTGTGTGTGTGAGTATGTGGAGATTTGTATCTGTATCTTTATTTCTGTATCTGTTTGTGATTCTGTATGAATGAGTTGGTAAATGCTGTTGAAAAAACATATGACAGGAAACTAAAGAAACCATGCTCTTAACCATGTTGACTAAAAGCAATGCTGAGCACACTTAAAAATCTTCACAAAATTTCCATTTCTCATTTTGCTCACAGCCTATGATGTTGACAAACAAAACAAACAAACAGGTGAATCTATTAATTAATTCACAAAGTTCAGAGTTTTTTAAATTATGCTTTATTGGGATATTCATGCCACAAATCTTTAACTCCTGCTTTAATTCATATGAAATGGGACACACACTATAACCTATTTTAAAGTAGTGGCAGTAAGTTGAATGTAACATATTCTATGTGATTAAAAAAAAACCACTCACACCAGGACTGTGATGCAGTGATGAATGCTTCAGTGACAAGTATAACTTTGAATTGTGGTTCATTTCGTTTGAATTTAATAAGTTCTGCAATCACTCTTACTCCTATTGTATAATAATAATAATGCTCTCACACTCATTCGTATTTATGTGGTTTGTTTATCTTTATCAATGTAATATTTGAAATCCTTTTGCTAAACAGTGACACAGTGATTCGAAACTGTGATTGAGTCACAGTCATTTGATTGATTGTAACTCACTTTAATTCAGTTGCTCCCTAAACAAAGTAAACTGTGTCTCTCCCTTCAAATGACTGTGACTCAATTACAGTTTAGAATCACTGTGATTTTGAAATCACTGTTTAGTTTCATCCGTACTCCACTTTTCCTCTTCGAGATATGCTGCCGTATTGCTTGACGACAACTGCTGTGCCTCGATATCTATGGACAGCAACTTTGTTCACTCTCCCTGTCTGTGAAGTGGATCGTCCATAATAGGCTAAATATTGTATAACCAAATAGCCACAATGGAAATGGGCACTTGAGCAGAAAGAGTTTTCCCCATAATTTTGCCTATACATAATGCTAAATATTTCCACCTGCTTGAGTCGATAAGGATATCATAAAATTCAACATAATTTTAAACTAATTTAATATTACAATCAGTGATGCCATTTTAGCCTTTTTTCCCGACTGATATTTCCTTCGATCCAAAGGACAACAATAAGGCTACTGCAAATTTTGTAAGTACCGTAGATGAAGAGGATTATGGCCTGATAGATGAGGCAATAAAACTCATTTAATTTATAAAAATCAATTTATAAGATAAAAATTACAAAATAATCTGTCCTGTTTTTGTGATAGGCAGATGGCATCACTGATTACAATAGTTACATGTTGTATGAGAGTTTTTCAAATATGCAATGAAAATAGGTATTATCTGTGAAACAAAATTTAATGCTTTGCTTTGAATTTTCCAATCTCACCAGAGTTTGAGAATCTCTGGTCTACTTCATTTATTCATTTCAATTCATTTTGTTCATTGTTTGTTTCATTTTTGGTCAGTTGGTTAGTAGAGTAAAAGTTGGCTGACAGTCGTCTTCATCACATACGACTGATGGCTTTGGTTTGGTTTCTCGATTCACTTGTATAAAATGGAAAAGTTATGTGTGGCTATGGGCGTACCGAAGGGGTACACCTCTCCACTTTGGATCTAGACTGCAACCATTTGGGTGCTAAGCATTAAGTGTTCAGTTATTCTTTTACAAGATTCCTTATGACCTGATTTCCCCACCCCCTTTGGTCAAAAGTTGAATACTTCCATGCGCGTTCCCATTAGTCTGAAATTAATGCAAGAGCATTTCATTCATTCATGATAGAATGGTGTTATCCTGTTGCTTTTATACTTTATATTAAAATATGTTTCTGTTACATTTTCATTTCTCTTTCCCAATTTTCTTGTTATGCGGATGTAGTATGAGGAGCACTTAGGACTGCGGCTTGAAAATGTTAACAAATGTTACATTCAATTAAAGAATAACCAAATATGTCATGAATATTTTGTTAGAGATTTGTTGGATTTTGTCTAAGTGAAATTTTGTTAGAAAATATCTTGAATGAATGAAGATGTTTTTTTCATAACAACAAATGAAAAATAAAATTTTTTGATTCTTTATCATTTGAATTGAAAATAAGATTCTTAAATAAGTGCATAGCCAAAAACATCTAATCACAATCTTGCCACAATTTTAATAGGTAAACATGTTAAATAATTAAATATTCTAGCTTAAGGTCCCGTTAGCCATGGCGAGCTCTTCTATTATTGTAGATAAGAAAGGAATCTTTACTTTAAACAAATTACATGCGAGCATTTTTAATATTGCACTATGTTTCTATGTCATTTATGAAGTTGTAACGGTTTCACTTTTATTGTACTATATTATTGGGCAGAGTTGGGCAACGCTCACTTTATGCGGTTTATGCACCTCAATTGTCGAATAAATTTATACGAATGCATCAATTATAATTATTTTTGTATAGAACAACGGTCAGTTAGCTTATGCGATCAAAAAGTTACACGGCTTATGTCATTTATACGTTTGCATAAAACCCTTAATATTTACTGTCATATAATGGATATCTCTTATCTCTTCAAAAAAAACACGAATAGAACATACATAATGTGTTTAGCAATTAAATAATTTTAATTTTGCAAACTGACAGATACAAATAGTGTTTAAAGAATTCTTTTTGTTACATTATTTTTATATAATGTATATTCTCTCTTCTTAGCCTTTTTGGTCAATAGTTCCGAATGAGTATTGGGTACGACACCACCTTGAGGGATTGTCACATCTGATAGTAACTTGGATAGTTCATCGTCGTTCCGTATGGCCAATAGAAGATGGCGGGGTATAATTCTGGACCTCATGTTGTCATGAGCCGCATATCCAGCCACTCTACCATTTTTGATGTATTTTGTATATTAAAGAAAGAATTTTTCATTTAATTCCGACAATGCGGACAAAAAATTAAATTGAATTTAGTTGTTTATTTTGCTTTTTTTTTATTATACAAAAATAAATTAAAGACATGCATGCATACATCGAAACAAAATATACATAGATACATACTTGTCATAAATAGAAATGAAAATTTTTTAAATGAATGAAATGAAATTGCAAATTATTCTAAAAGCAAAAATATATGTTTATTTTATATTTTTATTTATTTTTTTTAATTTTTTGTCTTTCAAACGAAATGCCATCACTGCTGTGCAAGTGCCCTGCCATTGATTTGTGAATAGATATTTGCCGTTCATCTCATTGGTATATACTGTAAATCGATTTGCAGACTTAACATCTACCAATGATGTAAACTTACCTCAATACTATCGTTTTGCACTAGAGTGAAAGGAAAAGAATTTTAAATTTACTTTTTTCATGCACTTGTTTATTCCACAACTTCGATTGAAAGCTCTTATAAAATATATGTGAATATGTAAACTAGATACTCCAGCAATCAAGTTCATGTCTTCAATGTCAATGCATCAATCAAAATGTTACAATTTACTGTTTGTCGCCTTCCTAGGATTCGGCCAAAGACACCAGATCACATGTCGAATTCTGAATACTCGAATTATTCTCACTAACTGTTATGGGTTGGATAAATGCTTTTTGGTATTTTCGATCAATGGATCCCCAGCATTCATTTATATTGTATTTAAGTATTAAAAGATAGTCTCCTCCTTTAAACAAATTCGTTTCATTTAACCCAAAAGATGCCATGGGATCACAGAACAATGTCACAGAGTTAGACATAAGTTTGTATAGCACTAGCGACCTTCTTTATTGCCATTAACATCATTTGCCATGTCTTCTGTTAATGGAGTAAATAATTGTTTATCCATATACAAAAGTTCCTTAACATGCGCCAAAAAGGGATCCTCATCAACGCTGTTACAATATCGCTCCAACTGTTGTAATATATTAAGGTATTTATCGCGTTTGTTTCGAATCTGTTCATTTTTTTCATAATCAGGATAAGAATGTGCGATGCTTTCTTTCAATGAATCCTTCATAGACTTCGAATCTTCTATTAAATCTTCCTCACTGCTTGTAATGATTCTTGGATTATTATACTTGATATATCCCTTCATTAATGGACCTATCTTGGACTTTCCATCATCTTTAGATTGTGCTGCCGAATGTGCTTGACTTATAACTCTCATAGACTTATCATTATCTTTAGATTGTGCCACCGATTGTGCTTTAGTGCTTGAACATGGTTTATTATCATATTTAGATTGACCTACCGATTGTGCTTTAGTGCTTAAACAAGGTTTCATGGATTCTGTTGGTGGGACATCGCATATCTGTTCCGATTCCGAAACAGTATCTTTGAAGTCAATAGTGAAATTAGGCAAGTACTGGTTGTCATCTTCGCTGGATGCTTCATTCTTTGGTATTTTGAAACATCCAGAGTCCGTGTTCCTAATGATATCATAATCTAAATTATCATTAAAAAATTTCATAAACCAATTTGCAAATTTTAAATTTGCTTGCAAGTGTCCTTTTACTAATCTTACAATCGGTATAGTCCTGTTAATCTTATTTTCTTCAAAAGATTTTACCAATAACTTAAAATTTTGAACACAATCATACTCTGTGGTTGGATTCATTTTAACATGTTTCATATTTATGGTTCCTGCTAATAAGAAATTCATCAGTCGGCAGTAAGCCACCCCAGTACCAAAATCTTCTATTTTTGTATATTTAATGTCAAGTGTTTCATTGATCCACATAAAAATATTCTTAACTGCTTCAGAGGTAGCCAATTCCATTTTGTAGCAAAATCTATGTGTCTTCTCCTTTTTTTTTTTTTTCTTTTTTTGATATGCCTATTTTTTGTGCAATTTCTTTTCAATTTTGATTACAGAATACTTTCCCCTTTTTTTGTCCAAAAAAAATATTATAATAAAATCGAATCGAATCATATTTTTCTATGACAAACATAGCTAAGCTCAGAGATTTCGATATGTGTTGGAATGAAAAATTATATAATTCTACAATGCCCTGTTAAGAGGCTTAAGACTACATGGATACCTTTCTGAGTGAATACTATTAATTCTTGTATTCTTTGGCGACACCTAGAAGGCGTAAAAGTTTTAACCATTCTAATGTTTTTTGTGTCCAACCAATATTAGTCCGATTTACCATTAAGCCATTGTTTGAGTTTTATATTTATGGAACTCCAAAGCAGCTCGAATCATCAACCTCTTCATTCCCAAGATACCCACTGTTGCCAGGTATTCAAATAAGATTAATATATTTTTTGCTTTTGAATAACGTTAAACAGTCCCAAACAAGCATCGATTTGCTCTCGAAAACTTTGAGTGATTGTAGAGCTGTCTTGCTGCCGGAGTGAATGTACATATGTGTGCCTCTATTTATTTTCTTAGTCTTAGCTCTGTTGTATGGATTTCAGCCTAAGTGCCTTCTGGGATTCTTTATTATCAGATGCACATATTTTGGCTAACTAGACTACAGCCTAAGGAAAGGCCCAATGAAATCAGCAGGGCAGCTATCTATGTGGTGGAGCCTTCAAGGCTCGCAAAACAGTGATATACTTCATAAGCCTTGCAGGATGTCCTACAAAAGCTTTCTCTAGTAAAAGTTGTGTGTGTGAAAAGAATCTAAATACCTGAAATTCTAGGTTAGGTTAGGTTATGCAGGCCGCTCACGATTGCTCGCGAGTTCACCTAGAAGCCTTAAGGCCGATTGCGATACATGATGATAACGTGGAAGGGAAAGGGGATTATGAGGGGCTAGGGGTAATCAAACCGAATTACTTTACTGAGAAGAACAGGCAATCACAGAGGAGGTGTTGGATGCTCTCCGGTTCCTCCTTATCTTCACAGCTGGGGTTCTATTTGATTATTAGCAAGGCCGGAATGTCCTAGCAAGAGTGCAGCTAGATTCATTTCCCCACTTCTTGCCCACAAGATCTCTGGTTTTTACTGCCAGGCTGTAAGGGTTTATAAAAATCGGCAACTGCTTGAGACATAGGCAATGCCGAACCTTTCCTGGATACCGAAATAACCCGGCACCCAGATGAATGTGATAGAGTGTTGCCGAGCTCGATTAAGAGTTTCTAACGTACTACGTATGATTCTGCTTTTGGGGTCTCCCGTGTAGATTTCTACCTGTTAGCTCTTGCGATAAGATGCCTGGACCTGTACCGTCTACCGTCTTGGATTGAAACTCTAACTTTGTTTACAAATAAAAACAGATATGGATAAATATTTATGCTCATCAAAAATATATCTGAGCTTAATAACTTTATTTGTATATAAACGCTTGTAGTCATCCGGGACTTGAATTCGGGATTTCTTGCATCCGAATCGAGAATCATAGACCAACGGGTCGAGATGAGTTTCTTAATATAAAAGAAATTAGTTGGCATTGTTTGTGTGGAGGCTTCTTAGAATTGTACTAAAGTATCTTTGCTATCAAATATTTACTACTATAAGTAGTGTAAATGTCTCATGAATCATGCTCGTTAAATACTTGCTACTTATAAATGTGTTGGATACATCATTTTGTGCAAAGCAAAACAATCATTTTAAATTTATCTTTTGGGAAATTCTTAAATCGTTCTACTATAATGCGGGCACTTTGCAATTTTTTTTTTTTTTGCTTTCTTTGCTCTTCAATTATTCATGTTTTTTATTGTTTGTATAATATTTAACGCTTTGTATACATGTGTCCTTTCAATACACTTCACACTTAATACACACTTTTCTTATATTGTACTATATATAGTGATAATAAAATGAGTCTAGTATACACCATAACTAAGTATGACCATGATATGACTCTCTTCTATCTGTTTTCTACCTTAATTTTTTGCAAGTTTTTTCATTTGTTCATAATTTTTCCCCTTTAAGCTTTGCAATAATTGCAGAGTATTATAGGATTTCCCATGATCGAATTGTGTACTTAACCGAAAACCTCATTTATTTATTATTCTTATAACTGCAAAACCCATATGAATAAGTATTATGAGTTTGTCATTCTGAAGAGTCTTCATGTGAAGTTTGATGCGTATCGAACACGCTGTTGTCGAGAAATTGGATAGTGCCAACAGAAACTTCCCACCAATTTCTCCACTAAACTTCAAGAGGAACACTCTTCAGACTTTGCTTGAGTTTTTGTGAAAATTTCATCAAAATCAGTCCAGAAGTTTCGGAATCCATAGGGTCATTCATACCACAACCACTTTTATGTATGAGTATATAAATAGATGGTACTTTAATTTACCATAACTTTTAAGTGGTATGTGTCAGAAGAAAACCAATTACATTTTTGTGATTAGCTATTGTCGCATAGTCTTATTGAAAGGGATAGGCTCCAATACCAACTTTATAACTATTGTTTTCCGCTATAATTTTTTATATGTTTCTTTTCAAAACCATTTATGTGAACATTTTTAAAAGACTAAAATTAGTTTATGTCTTGCTCAATGTACGAGTATTAAACAATTTCTCAATTGGACCAATTTTCTATATAGCTATTATAAAAAGCTTAGGAGAACCCATAATGTACTACTCGTATTTATGGAAATGATCATCTTAAGAATCTATAGTGCTGAGTTTATCCATTTGGCTATATTTATGTTTTGCAATATGAGTATTAGTCCAGTTCTCATACTCGTACGCAGCTATTATTATTCTTCAATAACTGTATTTTTTTTTTTTTTTTTAACATGTGATGACTCATTTTTATTGAGGTGCAAATACCTTATGAGGTAGCATGTATTGAGCGCCAAGTAATATTAATTTACAGTATTATTTGTATTTACAATATTTACAATGGATTAATTGAGCATCGGGGGTGGAGTGAACAAGTTTCCTTGCCAGTCTATTCGTGTGGTTCCTCAGTCTACCAATGTACCGACTTAAATGGAAATTGATCTGACTATCAACATAGGTTTCGTCAAGATCGTGGTGAATGCAACTGTTCCTAACAGTGATTGTGCGCAGTGCATAGTTCTGTAATCTTTGCACTTTATGTCGATGGGACGTGGCTGCCATTCCCCATATTTGAATCCCATATGTCCATATCGGCGCGATAATTTGGTAATAGATTGTCCTCTTATTCTGCAGCGACAGGCGGCTTCTTCTGCATAGTAGCCAATGGAGGCGACGCAGTCTGCTTTTACAAGTTGCTACTGTGACTTGTACATGTTTTCGAAAAGTAAGCCGCCTATCCAGGATTAGACCCATGTATTTGGCTTCAGATTTTTGCTCCATGTTCATTCCATTGAGGGCAACGGGTGGGGAAAGTCGTCTTCCAAGTGTGAAGATGCCATTGCTACTTTTGGTTGGGTTGAGCTGGACGTTCCACCTCCGAGCCCAGGCAGTCAGTTTATCTAAGTAATTCTGCAAGACCAGGGCGCTCGTGACCATGAAGCATGTGCATCGCCATGAGTAGGGACTTAGGTGGAATTCCGAGAGTAACTGCATCAGGAACGGGCATGTCTACGGTAAATAAAGAATATAAGAAGGGTCCAAGCACGCTTCCCTGGGGCACGCCAGCACCCGCAGGGTGTGAAGATGACTGTGTCGCCCTTACTTTTACCCTGAAGGAACGACCCTCCAAGTAGGACCGTATCAGAGTAAAATAGGGCGAGGGTGTTATTTTGTAATCATACAAATCTAGAATTGTTGAAAAATTTGTTGTTTATTTTCAATTTGAAATCACTGAAATATTTACTCAATATAAAATATGTACAACAAAAATCGGGATGTGAAAGGTATGTAAGATTCGGTGAACCAAAGTTAATGTTCTGTTTTGTTTTTTTTTTTTTTACATTACGGATTAATATAGACAGTGTGTGTATTTTCGTTTTTGTTCTTATTATATGCGGGCGCACCTTGTCAAAGCTAAGGATAAACTGGTGTTGCTTCCAGTTATTGGTAAATTCAAAAACAAATGAAAACAAACGAGAGAAAGATAATGGGGAGAAGTTTTCAACTTCAACTTGTTTACACCTTAATCCAATGCAATTATTCCCCTGAGTTTTAAATAAAATATACTTAAAATACTATACACTCGTCTAAATAAATTAAACGTTTTATAAAGTAAAGTATGTAAAGACAAAAATAGGAGGAATGTTTTTAAATAGATTTTTGTTAAAAGATTTTAGATGAAAATTTAAATTCATTTTGTGTAATCATAAGTAGCAACTACAACATAGTTATTTAATAGGATAAAATTGTATAGAATAGCATAGAATACAAGAGATTAGGATAGAATATAATAGAATGGGATAGAATACTACATATATGATAGGTTAGGATGGACAGACTATGGGACACGGCGGTGAATTCAATCAGAAACATTTATCTGAACAGTTCAATTTTTAGAAAAATTGCTTTGATGCTTTTTATTTGGAGATGGATTTGTATAAAAAAAAACCATTTCTTTTTTCTATATACAGAGCTTTTTATCGAAATAGAGTCTTCAATTTTTAAAGAAATTCAAATTAAATTGCAAAGCCCTATTTTAGACACAATATTTGAGAAGGCAATACATTTTTTGTATCATTAAAAGAGTTTGTAAGCAATATATGGCACTAATCAGATCAGAAACTAAAGGAATACAAAGAGAAAACCCAGAAAGAAGGCTATGCCAAAGATGTAATTCTCTTCACGCTTCTCCGAGTTGCATCCAACCTTCCTTTCTAAGCATCACATCAGTTTGAGTGGCAATTTTATTGTACTTTTATTTTTTATAAGTTTCTCATTTAATATTGGTTTGTATGGGAGGTACCCCTCCTGGTAATCCTAGGATCATGAAATTTACACGGTCGATGGATATTGATCAGACACCTATATTGTCCCAATTTCAGTCCGATATGTAAAAAAACACAAAACTTTTCCTAATAAAACATTCATTAAAATGGGTGTTTGTATGGGAGGTACGTCTTGAACGTTAGCCGCCAGGTACTCCAGCAGCTGGTTGCCAAAACATACTCCCGAACAAACATCAGGCCATAAGGCGAACGTCACATTGGCACATTTCTTTATATAAATGCCAATGTTCCATCGTCTTGTCCAGACATCAAAACTATGCATGTATTGTTGCGGGGTGTCCGTGGCTTCCTAAATGCCCATCTTTCTGGCAAGGATAGCCGTATCGTCTGCAAAAATGCCAATGATAACATCCTGAGAATACTCTAGTGATAATTCTGAGCCAGTGGGCATGGTGTGCGTGAATAGTGTATAAAGTGTCCAAAACTCCTCCTTTCTAAAAATAATTTTCACAATATTCTTTTCTAAAGGGTGGGCCATCTATCGATTTCATATTGAACCACAGGTTAATTGGACTCTGGCAATACTTATGTCATTCTGTTCTGTCATAAAATTCAGTATATTATTTCCGCTGAACAAAATGAATCGGTTTACGCTTGAGCAACGTTGGACAAAAAAAAAAAAATCATCTTTTCGGACGAAGCTCATTTTCATATTGGTGGCTACGTCAATAAGCAAAACTGCCGTATTTGGGGTTCGGAAAACCCACACGAGGTCTTAGAGAAGCCAATGCATCCATTGCGAGTGACTGTTTGGAGCGGAGGCATCATTGGCCCATATTTCTTCACGGTCAATGGAGACACCTATCGCACCATGAAAACCGATTTTTTTGTGCCCGCTCTTGATGGTATTGATGTGGACAATGTTTGGTTTCAGCAGGATGGTGCAACTTGCCACACATCTCATGCCACAATCGACTTATTGCGCGAAACGTTCGATGGCCGTTTAATCAGCCGAAATGGTGATGTCAATTAGCCGCTAAGAAGCTGCGATTTGACACCGTTGGACTATTTCCTGTGGGGCGCCGTTAAATACAAGTGTTATGTCCACCATCCAGAGATAATTGACCATTTGAAGGCCAACATTCGTGATGCCATTGACGAGATACGGCCCCAAACACTCGAAAAAGTGCTCGAAAATTGGTAGTAGTAGTAGTTTGTAGCATTATTGCATGGGTTGTTGTGTAAATCTTGGCAGTTTCAACACTTTTTTGATAAAATATCACATATCATTCATCCACTTGATCAAATAAGGTGTAAGTAACCCCATACTTGAGCACCATATGAATAGTCCTGCTTACTGCTTTAAAAAGGTTTCATTAATAAGCTGAAGTTCAGGTTTACATAAAAAATTATTACAGGTGGTATTCATTGATACTCATATTTGATCTTTCTACATACTTCTTCATCATTTTCTTGATATTTTCTTACCTGAAAAAAGGAATATCGAGATCTTCATGTATGTTTTTTTCTAATTACTATATACTGTACTAAGGTGCATTAATAACAATATTTTGCAACAATTTATTTTCTTAACATTGCAAAATTTCAATACTTGTGTGTCTTGTAGTGCCTCCAAAGTTGCATGGCAAAGTATCTCCAGACTGCTTTTAACTTTACTTTATAAAGTAGAATTTTGTTTTCTATACTCAAAAGCCAGTATGATGCCTGAGATAACAGACGGTTTCATCTTTGAATCGACAAAATCACTAATCACTGTCTTTTAGTGACAAGTCTCCCCAGACCTTATTGGTAATAAATATTATAATTAGCATTGATTTAGTACTTGTTTGTTCCTATTTCTCTTGACTTAACAAAAATTATATTGTACTTCGTCAGTAAAGAAATGAAATGTAAAATTATGAAAAATGATGATTACCGTTTTGAGTATTTCAAATGAGGCTTAGTCATCATCGAAATTGAACTTTTCAAATATTTTGCACTCATTCAAACCAAAAGTTAATTCAATCAATCACCCACAGCTCAGAGTCAATTAAGCTAATATGAATTCAGGCAGACATTTCCATGTATATACATATGTATATATGGAACCAGTAACTAAGGGTAATTGTCCGTGTATATTTCTGTACGTGTTAATAAAAACAGAAAACAGAGTAAAGAAATGGGAAAAAAAAGTAACGAAAACAAAAAATAACACTCAATGAATGGGTGAATGAATATCAGAGTAGCTTGGCTTTTATACAAACTGTTGTCCTTAAGCTCAATGAATGGAATGAATGACTATCAGACAGACTGAATGAATGAATGATAGAATTGAGTCCAAACAGCACACAATTCGATTGCCTGAATGTGACAAGTGATTGAACATAATAAAGCATTTTGGTTTGCTTGAAATTGAAAACATGGGCGTTCCGAGGGATTCAAACTGCCCTGGAACTAGCATGCAGTCATTCAGGCCAACGTTCTAAGTACTAAATGTTAAGTTTTGAGTTATTCATGTGTAGGATATTCATTGTAGTATTACACTACCCCCCTTGCCTAAGCTGGATATACCCATGCACCCATGGTTGAAATATATACCAAGAACACAGAGTGCGAGTACAAATGTACATATTACAACAATGAAAAAAACTCATTTCACTTCAATCTTTTGTTGTACTTAGGTTTTTTGTGTAAACGACATTAACCAACGACATTGGCAGAATGTTAATACGCTTGAGAAACACGCGTGAATGAATGCACAAATGAACCATGCTAACAAATAAAGAAAGAATCATCCCATTGTTTGCTAAAGCAAAAGTGCTTCATTGAGTATGATCAGGGCCGAATGAAGTCACTTAGAGGCCCAAGGGCAGTGCAAGACTCCCTGGTCCCGTCCCTTAGGGTATCATGAATAAAGTGCTAAGTGAATCATTATTTTTAATCATTCAAAGGTTTGATTTAAGAAGTACTTAGTTGCCAAGCTACACATCTGAGCCCAAAAAGGACCATTAGCATACCTCCCAGAACTATGTTTATCCTATCGCTATCAAGAGAGTCGATTTCTGCATAGAGTCAACTATCCACACAGAAAGTTTTCCACAATCTCGTCCTCTTCCTTTCTTGCATTGTGACACACATACTCACACACTCGAAGCGAAAAAAGGCACTTCTAGTCCTTCATAGCATATCTACCTAATTATAAGATAGTGTCCTGTTGGCCCCGTATAGTGCTTCTTACATCTTAAAAGTATCTAAGTTCGAACTATTATCCATTTTGATCACATTTATGTACTGGTTGAAATTGAAAAGCTTTGGGTTTGCCTTCATTACACAGAAATTCTATCACTGACAGAACTTTTTAAAGCCCCTTAACAGTCCAGGCCCATAGGCAGTTACCTTAATTGCCTATATGTGCATAATCTGCCACTGAGTTCGGTGAGTTATTGTTGCAAGAAAGTGCGAGTGCAAACATGCTATGAAGGATAAGGATTTATTTATAAATGAAAAAAAAAAGAAATAGAAGAAGAGAAGGAGCTTTAAATTATTTTCATCATTATTCATGCATAATCAAATCTCTGTTCTACATGTAAATAAAAGGTTTTTGTCGTATTGTACTTTTACAATGTACCTTTCAATTGTCAAAATGTGAATGGTACTATCAGTTTGACTTGGCGTTTACAACGCATCAAACCTATTTGAAGAAAATTAATTGAGAATGGTTATCAGGGTTGGGACCAAAATTCATAACATTAGAAGCATTGAATCAAAGGCACCTACAAATTCTCTCAAGTGGTCGCAACTAAGTCCCGGAATCACCCGACAACAGTCGGCTAAGGACCATTCAATCCTGCCGCAAGGCTATAGTTGTACATACTACAGCAGCATCCTTATAATTATGAACACAATAACTAGACCACAAGAGTTACAAATGTCCCTACCGTACCCCTTAACCTACTATGTAGAAGAAGGTTGTCTGTCAAACGTGCAAAAGGTTCCAGGTTTGAAAGAGGTAGACAGGAGAAACACCATGGCACGTGTTTGGCATAGACTTGCTGTTAGGGTTAGGCAACCATAATTTAATCATATTTCCGAGAAGCACATTGCAATGTTATCTGGAGAAAATGAATGACTTTTCTATCACATTTTATGCAAAAAATGACTCCTCGTTTGAATCGAAATAAATCTTTGTTTGAATCGTAATGATTCCATTGCATATATCGACCGCATATTTTGAAACTTGAAATACCTGATAAGTACAAGAATCTCAGAAGAACTGTAATTACCAGTCGAGGACTCAGTGACGAGGTGAATAGAACCTGCTCTTCCCTTAATCTAATCTATACACACGTATATCAAAATAAGTATGTGATAGATAAACTCCGAAACCGTTTGAGTGATCACTTTGAAAGTTGGCACAGATATGTATTTTTTTTATGGAGAAGGTTTTTATGCTATTCACTTTATTGTAACTCACCAAATAGTGACAATGCTCACAGTGTCCCCAAACCGTTCATCCATCCAAATATGTAGTTACTTGATTACTGAATTTTTAGCGACAACAAGCGAACAATCAACAAAGCTCAGGAGCAGTCGCTATTATAGGCGTAACAATAGGGTAGCACGTCGGCAAAATGCCACACGCCTCATCTGGAAGGGGCCGCCGGCCTAAGCATATACTTACATTTATTATAACAACATTTAGTAAAAAATAAAAAGTTAGTACTTTAAGAATGAAGATTTTATTGATGAAAAATTAAATGAACAGAGCAGCGAACATGCAGATAATGACGTGACTTAAAATGGCACTATTGCAGATACCGACAACAGTAAATATTTTGATCCAGACCACAACCAAGTATAATCAAAACTTAAAGTAAGAAATTTGTTTTTAAGTGGAAACATTTAAATTTTTACCATATGTTACAAAATGTTCGGAAGCCAGAGGGACACAAGACATGATTTCCATTCATGTGTGGTATATCAACAATGGCAGTCACATGGAATACTAGACGAAGACTCTTTCATATTAAAAGAAAAACTTTGGTTGAATTTTTTTACTTTGAGGGAGGGCCCCATCCGATGAATTTGCTACGGGTCCCCAATGGTTTAGTTACGCCAATGGTCGCTATGCTTTATGCTACTGGATTTAATTTGGAAAATCCATATTTTTTATCAATTCACTATTACGCATATGTTATCTACCATACATATATCGAATTTTAGTTATTTGAGGTTGAGAAATTGAAGGGCATATAATATTCAAGGAAGCTTAAGTGTCTCTTTTTTTTTTTCTTTTCATATCACAAAGTTGTGGCAGCAACAGCAATAGTAGATTGTCATCTTTGCTCGTATGTCTGCTGACATAAAAGTTGTAGTTGTTGTTGTTGTAGTTGTTGTTACAAATTTTCCCCCTTTTTTTTTTGTTTCTACTTTTAATAAATTGAAATTTCATTTAAAGAATAGCAGAAGAAGAATTTTCAATGTTAATATACCATATAAATCATGTTTTAATATTTTTCAACCAGCAGCCTGATATAATTAACAGCATCACACTTATATATACACAATCAACAATCATACGAGGGGAGGTGTGGTTATAAAATAACGAGATTAATGATTCTACAGAAAATGAAAAACTACTTCTGTGCATATATCGTAACAAAATATTCCAGTGTTGCCAAAAAATAAATTTCTATTTAAAGAACTAAGAATTGACAGAATGTTAAAACAGTGAAAGAAAAAGCAGTATGCGTCGTTATCTGGTTTATTCTGATACAAGTGCAGCTACTTTGATCCAATTGGCTTTTCTCTCATTTCTTGCTAGACCTTAACAAGACCTTACATTATCTCTCGAAGAATATTATTCCAAATATATATTATGATTTTGGCGCCCCCTGAAACTGCCCCCCTAGATCCGGGGCTGATCTTTCGTTTGTAATAAACGAAAAATTGAGTTGGCGGTAGAACTTTATGGTGCCAAAATTTATGCTGACCGACAATGCATACATTATGCAAAACAAGGGTGCTAGTTGTCAATCATTAGACATATTCGAAAATGTAACAGAAATATGTCGCCAATATTTTTAATATATCTCGTGACTCAAAACCGTAGCGCCAAGTAATTTTTATATTCTGAAAATGGAGGAAGCAATAATGCCTACAAGAGGAATTTAATCATTGCGCACTTGACTTATCAAGGGGGGAAGGTCGTTCAAAATGGTAAAAAAAAGTGTGCAAATTCTTTGCTTTTTAAGCGTATCGCTTGAGAACGGCTTGCCCTATTTAACTGATTTATTTTTTTTGTGGTTTTCGTTATAGGCCAATTAGAAGAATATGATAGAGAATTTTTTGAAAATACAACAACAAATTGTGTGTAATCTTGTGATACAACACAAGAAACGTTATCACGCAACAACAATTACGCTACACAGCGTTTTTTTTTTTATGATTTATACATTAAAATAATAAATTTATATGGCAGCGGCTCTTAAACTTATGCATTTCCCGAATCATCTCTTGAAGAACTTTTGTTCCTCAGACCTAAGATGTTTATATCATTTTTTTTATACTTATTACCAGTATATCCGTAATCCCAAACCTGTATTGATCTACAAGCTTCATTTTCTCAACACAAATGTTGTTGTCAATCAATTTATTATGGTTCCGTACCCAAAGGATGCCAGCAGCACCCTACTATTGTACTAAGCCAACACTGTCCGTCCGTCCGTTTGTTAGTAAGCTCTATCTCATGAACCGTAATAGGTAGATAGTAGTTAAAATTTCCACAGAGTGTGTAATTCAATTGCCGCTATAACGACAAAAAATAAAATAAAGTTAAAAATTTAATTAGGTCCGCACACAAGAAACGTATTGTTATCTTTTGTTACCTATTTTAATTAATTTTTTCAGTATACTTTTAGACGTTGTTTAAAAATTTCTCTTTTGCGACAAAAAAAAAACAAACAACTTCAGACAGAGGTACAAGCTTTACGTCTAACGAAAGTATTTAGTACTTAATCTTCTACGATGTTAAGTAACCGTATTGTGTGCTAATTTAGGATTTTTATTTGCCATTGAGTTTTTGAATGAATTTTAGTAATTTTACACATGTAGGACAAGTCCTTTTCAAATGACAGGATACTAAATAAACAATGAAATAATGAATATTGGTAAAAAGTTAAAAATTTGGAGATCAAAATTGTGTCTATTGTAGTACATCTTGTAATCTAGCATTAGTATCACTATTTTACAATCATACCTCGTTCATGTATATGTACTAGTAGATACAAAAATATGTTTACAGTATGTAATACTTGTGTCCCATGTGTAAGTACATGATTCTATCTAAGTGGGTGTAAGTACTATATATATGTATGTGTGTGTGTGCTTGTGTGTATTTATATGTTTATGTGTATGTACGGGTGTATTTATGTATGTGATTTTTCATTTATCATTACATTCATTTAGCGTGTGCAAGGACATCATTGAGAAGAAAAGTATAGACAGTCAGACATATAGATAGCACAAGCCATCAACATCAAGCAAACTTCGATTCAATTTCCGCTACATTTACAATGGATTCCGATTCCTTTCAATAAACATACTACATA
Organism: Amiota communis; assembly: GCA_037043315.1. Taxonomy (NCBI): domain Eukaryota; kingdom Metazoa; phylum Arthropoda; class Insecta; order Diptera; family Drosophilidae; genus Amiota; species Amiota communis. The sequence goes on from JBAMAV010000678.1 coordinate 29,364, forward strand.
TAATTTTATCTGTTTTCTTACATTTATTTTTTAATTTTCCTTTCAATTTTTCTTCATTTTTTTCTATTTCTCTGTTTTGTCACTTTGTGTGTCGCTGCTTTTTTAATAATTTTGTGTTTTCAATTTTTCTCTTTCTTTCTTTTTTTTTTTGATGCATTTCACTTTGTCACATTTGTGAAGAGCCATTACCGGTTTGTACTCACTTTGCATCATTGAAAATGATGATATACAGTATAATCTTGATAATTCGGACAATGTAATGCAATACTATAATTCTGGACAAACAATTTCGTTCCATTGTACTCGTATATAGACTCTTTAGTCGTTTGGACAGCATCCTTTTTTATTAAGTAAATTCATCAAAAATCTGGACACTTTTCTAAAATTATATTTATCTACGTATTTGTTATTCCGAGGGATTCCCCTTATTCTATCCAAACATGAATGAATTTGAATGGTACAGACAGTTTGAACTTAAATAATTGATATACCAGTTGAAATATTATATCTCCGAATGTATTTGATTTTGATAATGAGATTAACGAATAATTGATGAGTGAATTTACTGAAAATAAGATTGAAGAAGACAACATGATATATTATGATAATGGATATGAAAATTGAGACACAAGAAATAAACGGATCATGATGCAGTTCGTGACCTGCAGGAATGAAAGTGGTATCATATTTAAGACGCTATCCACCATAGCATCAGCATCATGGTCTTCAACAACTCCAATGGAGTACATCTCTCCAATCAAGCTTCATTAATCAACAAGCAATCATCTTTGTCATTTGTCCTGATGAACAAGAAATCAAGAAGTCCATCTGTCACTTAAGTCTTGTAGAATCGACATCCAGGACATTTCAATTAATTCATCTTAAACGAAATGGAAGTCATAATAGTAAAACTGATGATAGTAGTGGTCCCGGGACTTCAGCAGCACTACGTAGTTAGTCGACAAAAAATTGTATTGTAAAAGCAGGAAAATACGTCATAAATAAAGAAAATTATGATTTTTGCTGCTAGGGATATTTTGTATCTACATATTTCCGATTTTCCTGCCCAGACGTTGTTCTGCCTCTCCTTCCCAAACATTTATTGGATACTGATTGATGGTTGTACTATACATTTGTATAATATATTCTCGATAAATATTTTAGAAAATCGTCTCTATTCGTTAAAATTGCTTGTGACCAATTTTTACTAAGTATATCTACCCATATTATTGTCACCTTTTTCTTCCTCGTCTTCTTCTTTTGAGAATATAATTAAGTAAATGCAAGTTGCAAATCACTACCGCTTAATAAATGACCAAAGTCTCTTCATAGTAATATTTGTCATGTTTTGCCATCTCACTCGGACACCTTGCTAATTTCGATTTTTATATGCAAGTTGACCTGGTTTTAATTTTTATACACTGCACGCCACTACCGCTTAATAAGTGACCAAAGTCTCTTCATAGTAATGTTTGTCATGTTTTGCCATCTCACTCGCACACCTTGCTAATTTCGATTTTTATACGCAAGTTGCCCTGGTTTTAATTTTTATACACTGCACGCCACTACCGCTTAATAAGTGACCAAAGTCTCTTCATAGTAATGTTTGTCATGTTTTGCCATCTCACTCGCGCACCTTGCTGATTTCGATTTTTTCGATTTTTCGGCTGTTGTTTTTTTGGTTTTTCCGAATTTTCTTCGGTCGAGCCATTCTCGAACCTTTACAGGTGGAACACAAAGCAATTGTTTTTTACATATGCATAAAGATTTCTTAAACCGAACATATCGGTACATTGAAAACTTGTTAGTTTTTAATTATCCGAATGATTGAGATTGTACTGTTTGAAGTATAAGTAAGAAAAGTAGTGAAGAGAAACGAGAGCTTGGAAGAGTGAAAGATAGAGAAGAGAATGCCCCCTCCATTGGGGGAGAAAAACATAAATTGAAATTGAAATTTTAATATTGTATAATATTTTCTTTCTATTCCATTTTTCATTTCACTACAATATTTCGTTAATGTCTTTCCGTGAACTACTTACATACATACTTCTATTGTATCTTTTTATTTGTATTTCATACTCACATACATGCATGTTTTGTTATTGCATTTTCCTTGGGCAGAGCATCTTAAACTGAGCAGTAAGTGAACCATCAAAATTTTAGGACATACACGTAAGTAAATTTGAAATGAAAATTACTTATGATATATGAAATGTGAAATTTTTGTGCTCCACTTCCAAAATTTTTTAATAGGAAAATGTTTAAGAAACTCTGCTCTTCATAGACCATTTTCTTTTGCCTTTTTTCTTCTTGTAAAAGTTTTCAAAATCATAAACGCTCATCACAAATCAAATTCAATTTATTGAATGCTCCCGTATACGTAGGACCTTCATAGCATATACACATCACAATGTACTATCTAAGTATCTATGCATTTCGTATCTACGTATATCTATGTATGTATGTATGTATTTACTATGTCTGTACATAAAAGCTTTTCAAGTTGACACTTTTTCAACCGTTGACATCCGAAAACAATACCAAAAATGTCAGCTTGACATTATCATCAACATCGCATCGCATCGCATCGCCTCACTTCATAGTGAATCTTGTTTGCAGGGATTATTTTTTTATGCTATCAGGATATGACGAAAGTATATTGTTATATGTATTTAGGTTGACTTATTTGTCAATGTCACGCTTAAGTTAACCAGGCATCAGGTACCAGGCACCAGGTACTAGATACTAGATACAATGTAGCTAGAGAGTATGGAGCGCCTCAATGCACTTTAAATTCAATAAACATAAGTATATCAAAAATGTTATAGAAGGAAGAAACTACATTAAGTTTATGATAAAAATTATATTTGAAGTGAGTGAAGTTAAGTGGTTTTTATTAACATTTAATTGAAAATGATAGAATGATATTCTTATTCATCATCATCATCTTAAGTAAAAGGAGTGTGTTTCCAAGTTTGTTATAAGTTCCAAATAACTAATTCAATTCAACAGCATTTGTCATGACATTGTGAGAGTCCAACTTGGACCAGACTCCAATATCTCTCATCCCAATGAATACCAGACTCTCTGAGGAGCTTAATTTCTGGCCTTTGTTACAATAGACCAAATCGATTTGCAGTAGCTTTTAGACCGAAAATTCTTTCCCAACTCAAAGTGAAAACTTTAGTTGAATCCCAGAGTATAAAGAACATATTTTAGTTAAAAACAATGGAATATACGTACCAATGACGTGAAGAGTCAAACTATTGCAAATTTCTTCAAAAAATCTGAATTTGGTCATTGGTAAAATGTCACGAATTGCAACGAATATAAATTTAATTCACAGATTACTTTTAAGCTCTGATTTATTTATTATGTTAGGTTAGGTTAGGTTATACAAACCGCTCGCAGTTGTACCCGAGTTCACCCAGAAGCCTTATGGCCCATTTGTGATACTTTATAACATTTTTGATAGTTGTGATTAGGTTAGGGGGGTCATGAGGGGGTTTGGGGTCACCCTCTGCTTTTTTAACAAACCTGTGGAATCGAAAAACAGAGCCAGGTCCCCCAATCAACTCAACTCCTCGAAGAACGGTTTCCCGAGAAGACGGGTTCCTCTTCCAAGAAGAGCTCCCTATGGGCCATCAGCCAGATGGTGCAGTATACCGTAACAACCCCCGGCATCGTCCGAATCGTTTTCTTGTTAAAGTTTCGTAGTTCAGAGGTCTTCTTTGGTTGGTAGGAAGGCCAGAGTATCCTAGTGTAGCCAGGCTCATCTGCCACCTTCATTTCTGCTAGCTCCCTGATTTCTACTGGCAGTCCTGACAGGATATCCTTTAATGGTCTATGAATATCGGCAACTGCTTGAGACACAGGCAGGCTCCGTCCTGTTTAAGTCACATGTCAGCAAAATTAATGCCAACTATGTGAGGTACGAAAATACTTCTAATCAAGTCAAGTATCGTTCACCGTTGACAGTAACATTCTGGCCATCAACGTTTTTGACGCTTGTACGCGCCAATCGTGGCGGCCACATGACCAAAATCATTTTTAAATCATATTTAATGTTAAAAAATTATCTATCTAGATATTATAAATATTTTTCTTTGTTTTATTTTAATTTAAAGTTGTAAACCTCTAAAAAAAACACCATTTACTTGTCTGACGTTTTCTATGTACAGAATTTTGTAATAATTTACATTCAATAAATACTTACGTTATCCATTTCAATATGCAAATTTCTTCGAAATTATGGTATTTATTGCATGAAAGGTTTTTAAATGGATGTGCAGTTGTTAATATGGTCATGAAAATGGAAATATTCTGATTCTTTTACATGCACATATTGTAAACATGAGTGAAAAAATAAATAAAAATTTTAATAACATTTCAGAACAGAATTTAGAGTTTTTCCTTTTGGTTTCCTCTTGTATTCAGTGCAAAAAATGTGAAATAACATTTCAAAAGAGAATTATGTGATGCAAAATGTTAATTTTGAGTTTTTTTCCTTTTGGTTTCCTCTTGCAAAAGCTTAAATTTATTCAATAGATGGCGAAAAATGAATTTGTGCTTTAAATGCATGATCATTTCATTGGTCTCCACGGAAAGAGCTTTTGAGAAGATGAGGAAATGAGCCGTTTATTTAGAAAATGGCATAAGTCACTTTGGTTTCGACATGAAATATTCAAGGGTTTGTATTTTAACACGTTGAAAACTATTGGTGTGCGAATTTAGAAGAGATTTATTTGTGTTTAGTATTCCAGGATTCCTATATTTGACGTAGTGTTATTATTTTTATGAAAGCCACCCAATGTCATGCATAATTGAAGTATGTCTTAGTTGATTCACTGCGTGATAACACCAAATAACACTAACATGACACTTTCAAAGTATACAGTATGTGTATGTATTAATTCTTAAATTGGAGTTCAATGATTTCTGTTGTGTTTCATTTTTTTTTTTAATATCTCATAACAATATTTAATACTTTTTGCCCGTACTAAAAAAGGAACATTTCCAATTATGTACTAGAGTGCATCTCCACAATTTTGAGTGAAAATGCTGGTTCGACCACTTCTGTCCATCGAAACATCGAACACCATCATTTCTCTACAAAAAAAGCACTGCTTAAATTGAGCACTCTGTCTGCTTATTATAATTTATAGTCTTCGGCTGCATCCTTAGATTATGAGGCCATCTGTAGTAAAAAAAAAACACATTAATATTTCACCAACGAATAAAATTCAACAATCTTATACTTTTCGACCAAATTGTAATTACAAATATACATACATAAGTATAAGGGTTTTTGTACAGGGAAATAATTGAAAGCACAATTTTTCTCTTGACACATTCTTTTTATAAGTGAAACTGAGAGACTGTTCCTTAAATAACAAGGAACCATAGAAATCTAGTCTATACAAAAACCGTAATTTGAACAATATGGTAAATAGTAGCTACAATGTACAATGAATGCCCTCGGGACGGATACTGGCGTGATGAGGGAGATATGGTGATTCAGAGAGCGTAACTACTGGTAGAGCCTCGCAAGCCAGTAGCCATTGTAATTCTTTTAATAAAAGTGTTAAGTGATCTTGAAGCAAGACTTGTAAGTATCATATGTCGGAAAAAAAGGAAGCTTCATATGCTAAACAGCTGTCGGGCTCATACAATATTGTTGAATGCATAGTTCTTGCGTAAAACCATCAATCTCCTTATTATGTTATATTTTAGAGAGTCGGTGAAGATGAGAAGATTTTGACATATTGTAGAGCTTCGCTAATCCACAAATAGTATACATACATACTATATAATTCGAAGACAAACTCAAAGACTTTCATAAACGTTAGAAATATGTACTGTATAAAGGTATAAAGATTTGTAAAGGATAAACTTAACAAGATCCTTTAAAAACGAGGGATTACCGATTTAAGAAAATTATACAAAGAAGAAGAGTGCTTGTTATGAGAGCAATGTCCTACAGCGTCCAACTTGTGAGTACGTCAAGTAAAGTAATCATATAATAGTGAATCAGTATGGTAGGACCAAGAACCTAGAAGCGCCGCTTGCTATGAAAGCAACATCCTATGCCATTCCACTTAAACGTAGTCAATAATTCAGTAAACTCGCGGCTGATGTCATAAATTTCTCATAAGCACATCAACTGTCGAATTCAGCTTTATTTTGCTCACCCCATCATTATGTTTAACTTTTGGCTCAAAAAAATTAGTAATTTTATCACTTACCTTAATAAGTTTTTACCAAAATGCAAAAGAAATTTTGCAAGAATTAAAGCAGGACACCAAATCTGGCTTTCCACAAAAATGATAGTAAGTATCAATGAAAAACATTTATTAAGGAATGATGAAGGACGTCCACGCTTAACATATACCGAAGGCGGTTTGCGTTTAAAAAGAAAAATGTTTACCGAACTATCCACTGAGCATGGACATAACACAAAAGTCAAGGGATAAGAGGACCGAAAGTGTTTTAAAAGAAAAGAATACTAAACTTGAACGAAACAGAAGGATCTTCGAAGAAGCCGATTACAATTTCTAAAGATGAAGGTGTAGCTATCCGTGGCTCCTATGTCGCCGACTGTACACAAAGTTTTGGTACATGGAACTCTAATTATTTCAAAATTTCAACACACACCAAACGAAATAAAAAGATGGAACGCATTCTCCTGTTTTTTTTTTTTTTTTGTTTTTATTTGAAACGCAGTACGGATACGAGCATTATCTATCCCCATTATGTATAATGAATTCAATTACACATACAATTATTTCGAATATCGAATAAAATTTTATTTGTTTTTTTTCAGTTATATGTATATATATTGTATATACATATATATATTTCTTGTTTATCTCTTCTCTTTTCTTTTTTTTTGCATTTGTTTCTTTTTTTAAATTTTTTTGTTTATGATGTAAAAACTAACAAAGTAATGTCTAGATTTAAAAAAATTCTTAAAATAATGTAATTTTCTTATATTGAGTGATCTCCGACATACAATACAACAACATACATTTGCCGGGCTAAGGTGAGCAAACAATCATATATATAAATCCACAGTGTGCTATGTATTTTGAGTATCAAACACTGTTGATGTATCGTAATATGATAGCAAAGAGTATAAAACATATAGAGCAGACAACTCGCTAAATTTAAGCGGAGACTTTTTTGTAGAGTAATCCAAGAGAAACCAGAAAGAAGGCTATCATTGGCTATGCCAAAGATGTAATATTCTTCACACTCCTCCGGGTTGCATCCAACCTTCCTTTATTAGCATCACATCAGTTTGAGTGGCAATTTCATTGTGCATTTATTCTTTATAAGTTTGCCATTTAATTTGGGTTTGCATGGAAGGTACCCCTCCTGATAGTCCGATTCGGCTGATTCAGACAAATGTGCAGCATATGGTAAATAGAAACCTTCAGCTCTCTAGCTCAAAAACTGAGGGACTAGTTTGCATATATAAGACGGACAGACAGACATTGCTAAATCAACTCTTCTCATCGAGCTGATCACAAATATATATACTTTATGTGGTCTGCGATGCCTTCTTCTGTGTGTTACAAATTCAATGACAAACTTATAATACTATTCACTGCCTTGAAGAGTATAAAAAAAGAGTAAATCCAACAATTGTGTGTAATCTCGGGTAAATCTCGAGTAACCAATCACACAATTTGTTGTTGGGCTTAAAAATTAAGAGACACACCACTTAAATTAAGAGGCACACCACTTAAATTGAGCACTCAGTCCAGTCTATACATTTTAATAGTCTTTGATGATAGAAATTATTAGATCGTTTTATGTAATTCAGTCATACATTCTTACAATATTCTCAATACATACTTAGTACCATTTATATATTATTATATACTTATATGTACTTATGTATGTACATATCTCTAAATCGACTTTACATTCGTAGTATGTTAACTAAAGAATCCTAATAAACTAAATTATTGTATGTATGTGTACTATATATAACAAAACATTTTATACTTACAGTTATGCTTATTATTGTAATTATTATTAATTATATATTAAGAAATAAAACTAAATTTTAATTATACATTTTTTCTTAAATTAATTTATATACTTATGTTCTTTAAAAAGTCTACCTACACCTGTACATTGTATATATGTATGTATGCATGTATGTATGTACAGTAATTCATGAAACATCTTCACATCTTCACAAGACAACAAACATATGCATTGGTTTTCCAGTTATTCATTTTGAATACTCAATAAAGTGTAGATACATATATGTATTAGACATCTGTATGAATTAATTCAAAAGATGCTTAAATAAATGAATTTAACATTCGAATTCATTTAAATGAATTCCAATGTCTGAGTGCAGCAACAGTTCACAACAACAATTGCACACAAATTCATCTCACAAAACAAAATGCAAAGTACAATGAATGTTTTTCTTGAGTACAAAATTCAATGGTACTCAGTTATGCCAAGCAACTGAATGCATTCGTACAAATGTCTAATATGTATATATCCAATTCATTTACAACGCAATGCAAATTAATCATCATCTGTCTATACAGAAAAAAAAAACAAATTTTGAGTTATCCTGATCATATTAAAATCATCTTATCTAAGGTGTATTTATAAGTGCTTTGGTGAGACCAAAATTAACTTGTTATTTATACACTATATACTTCAAATTTAAGAATTTAGAATTTTTACTATTATAATATGAATTTATGAGATTTCGACATAAACATGTACATGTACATACATATGTGTGTGTTCAAGCTCTTGGCTGCTCCATAAGTTAGATGAAAACTTCTTAAACCTTAACATGATATACTGTTAACAAATTAGTTGTAGTTTGTTTGTTTTTAGAAAGTTGTTTGTTTTGCAAAATCATCTAGAATAAATAATACAATTATTTAAAGAATCTTTTCATATACCATATACTATATAGTATAGTACATAGAGGATCAATGGGATTTCCTTTCCATAATCATAATAATCAGAGTTTCATTGATGATGTTTAAGAAGGTTTGATATTCATACTTCTATTCTACTTATTCAATTAGCCTTGCATTCTCTTCATTATTGTATTATTTATAATATTGTAAGTAGACTTTCAGAACAGAATAAACGAACTATAACTAAGAAGAATATACACGCGTTAAACCAGAACAAAAAAAAATGTCACCTCTAGAATCTACTACTTAACTATTTCTCGTGCTATTATATATAAAATAATTTGAACTTGAGACAATGAGTCTGACTCACACTTATTACTGCAACACATTCGAATACGAAATGATTCATATTAGTATTAACTTAAGACAAAAGTCTGTGTGTGAATGGTGGAGTGTGGAATATATATTCCCCTATACACACATACATACCGATTTTATTATTTTAAATAACCTATTTCAAGGTAATTTTATGCTCCATTTTTTTCCCATTTCATATTCATTTCACTTAAGACTCATCGTTGTATGATTTCATTTCAATTGTTGTGTTGCACATTGTATTGTGTTTTGCGTTTTTTTTTTTTTTTGCTTTGTTGATTTTGTGCTTTATTGGTGATTTAGAGACGCTGCGGCAATATGATTCCCTTACCTTTGATCGCATGTTTCTTTTTACGATGCGTAGACAAATTGCATGATTGTTTAAAAGATGCATTACATAAATCGCAAATAAAGCGTCGCTCTTTACTGTGCACAGCACGATGAAGTTCAAGACGGGACATGTATTTGAATTTTAGACCACAGGTTTCATAGTCACAAGTATACCAACGTTCGCCATCATCGGAGGAGACAGCGCTGCTGGCACTGGCTGTTGTGCTGTTTGATTCTTTTGGAGGCAAGTCTTTTTGGGCTAACATGGCGGCAGCTGCAGCAGCTGCTATTGCATTTGATGGTGTCACTGATGTCAAACTAAGTGCTGGAGGCAAGGAAATAGCAGCGCTAGTAGCTGTTGTGTGTAAATTGGCATTGGCAACTGCAGCTGCAGCAGCGGCAGCAGCTTCACTGATACTTGTACTACTTGACGTGTATGCGGCAGCTTGCTGTTGTTGTTGTTGTTGTGGTGGATGTGGTGGTGGTACAACTTGTGGCATGTGATATATGGTTGTATTTGCTGAGCTGCCTGCCGGTGTTGTGACAACAACCCTGTGCTGTTGTGGTGGCGTTATGTGTGCTTCATCGGAAGGCTGTGGTAAAGTAATGCTTTTGCCACCCGGTTCTATTTTAATTTCTATGCCAGATGATGCTACTGCTACTGCTGATGTCGAAGATTCTGTATTTTCTTCAATGACATCACGCGGTGTTGTTGTTCTGGTTACGGTTAGCTGGTGTGGTTGTTGTTGTTGATGATGGTGCTGCTGCTCATGTATCCCAATTTCCACTTGATCTCGCTGTTGCTGCTGCTGCTGCTGCTGCTGTTGTTGGTGATGTTCGTCCTCAGTATACTTTCGATTATACAGCGTTATCGCTGATAATCCTACCATAGCACTTGTTGCTGTTGCCGTAGGAATGCCAACACCAGACGTTGTGCTATCCATTTCCATGCAAAACGGTACAGCTGCATTTCGGGCACTAACTCCAATATTAGTTTCCTATTGCGATTCCCAAAGAGACCCAAAAATCATTAGTAACTTAAATACAAATTTGAAAATTGCAATATTGCTATATTGCTTCTTTCCTTACCTTTGTCACACCCAATCCAACACCAAGCATAAAATTATGTTCATCTTGTATGTGCTTCCAGAACTGATCCTGTGTCTGTAGCTCCTCCTGGCATGTATGACAAACTATCCAGAAACTATCACCAGCCAAACAATATTCACCCAGTTTCGTATAAATTTTATTATTCTTGCTTAGGATACGCGGAAATCCCATTTTACTTGCACTTTCTCAATTGTGCCAAATGAATTTAATAACAAATTCTCCAATATTTGATAAAAAAAACTTTTTGCGCCGTCGCTTGTTTTTGTTTATTTTTACATCAGCTGTTTCGATACAATTCACATTGGTCAACACTGGACTGACTGAGCGCACAATGAGTGTTTACAAACACTAATTTGCCATACGGCAAAAATGTGAGTGGCAAAACATTTACCAAACGGCAAATTTCGTTTTATTGCTGCTCCAATAAAACTAAAGCAATTGTATTTCTTTAGCGTGAGTTACACTTTAAATGGAGAAACCTGAAACCGCACAACCAATTACGATGGATCCTTATAGACGTGTGCTCGAGAAAGCAGTTTCCCAGATTTTAATTGAAAAGGGCATAGAATCAGCAGAAAAAGAATGCATAGAAACACTTACTGAAATGTTGCAAAGTTGTAAGTAAAACAATAACAAACAAAAAAAGTAATAACAAACAAATCTCTGATCAAAAATGTTTATAGTGCTCGTTGAAGTTGCACAATCATCGCGTAGTTATTATGAACTTGCCGGGCGTACAATGCCTGTGGTTGGTGATATTCTGGTGGCGTTCGTCAACATGGGTATTTCGCTGGAAGGACTCGAAGAGTTTGCGAAACGTGACAATCGTTCTCTTGTAACATTGCCACCACAAATGTCACAACAAAAGCAATTGAATCTCTTGCAAGCCGGTGCCAAAGCACCACTACCAGTGCATGTGCCAAATTATTTGCCACCTTTGCCGGATCCGCATGCATACATACGGACGCCGACACATAAGCAACCAGTGACTGAATATGAGGCCATACGTGAGAAGGCAGCTACACAAAAACGTGATGTCGAAAAGGCATTGACCAAGTTTCTATGTAAAACTTCTGACACCGATAGCCTATTTGAGACTGAAGATAATATGTTCCCATGTAAGTTTTTTTTTTCTTATTTCTTTAACTTTCAAAGTATAGATATTATTTATTTATTTATTATATTTGCAGTAATCGCTTGTAAGCCATCGTATCCCCCTTACATAGCAGCATTAAATCCCACCGATCAAGTATTTGACTTCGAAGAGCTCGAATATCATTATTTAGTTGCAAATCGTACAGAGGATGTAACTAGTAAAGGTTAGTGTACATAAGCAGCAAATACTTATGTAAGATTTAACATCTATGTATGTACTATCTATATATTTTAGATGACAACGATGAGAATGATAGTGAAAATGAGGATGGCGGTGATAAGCCAAAGAATGAAGTTAAACCGGAATTAGAAATTAAACCGAATTCCACAACTAACAAGGCTATACTTGAAAATCCCAATATCGATAATCCATATTTGCGGGCAGCAACATTACCAAAACGTGTAAAAAAAGATTTCTCAAAACTCATGATGCCCAAAGTATTGCCCGATTTAAATTCACCGGTTCCGTCGCTGTCAATGCCGCCACCGCCGCCGCCGCCACCCCCACCGACACAAGCGCCTTCTATGCCCATAACATTTGCAGATTTTAAAGAATCTACGCCACCAGCTTGACAAAAATCAAAATAAATGAATTTAAATCAATTTTTTAAATAATCATAACTATTTTATCGTTTATTTTTAATGTGATTATCGCAAATATTTCCACTTCTATTCTCTCGCATGGCAAACTGGGCAACTGGTATACCACCAGTGACTTATGTGTGTCCTCTGTTCCTGCGGAGTCGACCACATTTTAGATGTCTGTCCAAACTTGTGGAGAGCTAGGGTTATATTTTTGAAAAGCCTTAAACCATCAGAACTTTTATTATATTGACTTAGTTTATAATTTCCTTCTTCATTGTAATTTAAACCTACTTTTCTAATCATCATATATGCATCTCATCCTAAAGTCATATGCCTCGGTAGCTAGTAATCTTGTAAATTTAGGTACAATGTTGTATATTACATATAAGTAACTAAATCTTATAAATAAACAAGACAACATGAAGTTATGAAAATATGTCGAGCATAACCAAGATTTGTTATCGTCTTGGTCAGACTCCGATAATCGGGATGACTGAATGTAAGAAGAGCTGGTGGATTATATTTAGGCTGTTGACCCTTGGCTGAGAGGGAAGTCTAAGAACAGATACATGATGCTGTCGTACATAGAGTTTAGTTGTGAAGTAGTTGAAGTAGAACTTGTTGCTGTCGGTTATTGATTTTAAAATTTGTCTAATTATTTGCATATTGTTCATACGAAAATACAAAAATCACAATTAAAAAATGGTGGGTGGGGGAATGAGGGTGAAAAATACCTTATGACCTATGCCCATACCTACCAAATATACCAAAACAAATTTCATAAAAATCGGTCGAGCCGTTTCGGAGGAGTATGTGTACATACACTAACACTTCGACACAAGATTTTTATATATTAGAAAATAAAATATTTGTTTAAGCTCTCTCAAAGCGTCGTTTGTGTTACATTTCATCAGAGAAATGGACTTTATTGACGGGCAATTGACCGACATTTACACTTATAACTTATTGTTTCTCGTCGTTACCTCATTATGTCGGGGGTATTCTCGAAGCCACCTCTATCGGTCTATGAGTCAGTGGAAGTTATTTGGGTCGGTTCACTTGAACAGTTGTCCACATTGTGGACAGTGATTATTGAAAGATGAGAGACCAGCCTGACCTAAGCTGAGGCAAAGTGGTCCGATAACTACGTCACCACCAATAACAGTTGGATGACGACACTCTAACACAGCACTATTCTGGTGTGACTCTAATGCATTTTCAACTGCCATCCGATGTAAATCATTACGACCCGAATTAAAGCGACTACTGTCAAGAGAGTCGCCTAATAAAGATTCTATCCTTGTATGTCCTCCTGTCTCTACAGATATGTCTAGGGGAAACAAAGCCTGTAATAGTGCTGAAGTTGGGGTTTACACTCATATGTGTGGCCAGCAAATATTGCTTAGAAATTAGTAAATTGTGTTTTCACTTCCTGGTGGAGATGGTCAATATTGGCGGCCATTTCTAATCAATCCGTTACTTACTGTTCTTTTCTCGAGTGTGGTTGGGTCTACATCCCGGAAGCAACTGACAACAACTGTCGGCCGAAGACCACTCAATTCAGGTATATACCGATGCACATCTTATTCCCCTGAGGAAAGCAGTTGTTTTCAGCGCATCTATTCAAAATCCTCTTAATCCTTGCTGGAATTGAACAGAATGCAGGTCCTAACAATGCCAAATGGGCAAAATAACTTTATTAATAAAGATTATCAATGCGCATGTGTGTCCTAAACACACTTTAAATCAAATCCTTTATCTCTGTCTCTGTTTAACTGTTTTTATCTTTGTCGTTCTAATCACATCAAACAACATTAATTTTTACATGATGCCAACGAAATACACAGATATGCGTATATGGGTGGCATGTTTATGGATGTGTAGACTATTGTTCCAATATATAATAGTATGTTCTAACTAATCTATTCTTGTAAACAGTAATACGTAATGCTGGATATTTAATATAACACTCCCATCACTTTCAAGATGAATATTTTAGCTGTGAATTGGCGGCACTGGATCTGGGTCGTGTTTTTCTATGACATAAGGCATATATTTTATATTTGTGGTCATAACGATACAATGAACATAGTGTATATTGTATAAGGGATCTAGATTTTTCATCAAATGCACTCCCGTTCTCGCCGTTAACAGGCCTGTCTCCAAAAAAGAGGATATCTGAGAAGATATCGATCCTGGCTAGAGCAAAACATGGATCCCAATGTCACCCTACAAACCATCGCAGGCATTGACAGAGTTGCCGTGGCACTGACGAGGAACATCCACAACGGGGCCAGCATAAGCGCACCCGCAACAACGACCACGACCTTTATCCTCAAAAGGGATAAACACCTTGGTCCAATGAAGTGGCAGTTAAAGTAAGAGAGAAGAGACGCCTTCGACATGTATGGCAAATAAGTCGCAACCCCGGTGATAAGACTCTGCTATGCTTATGAGAAAGCTGCGCAACGAGTCCTTAGAAGCCTATTTCACATCTGCTCAACCGGGAGACCCCGAGAACAACCTCTGGAGTGCAACTAGACAAATTAAAAGGCCTAGCACGAGACGTTCCCCGTTGCAAAGCGCCAGCGCCTCCTGGTGCCGGTCAAACGCAAAAAAGGCTCAGGTGTTTGCAGCACATTTGGAAAAATCTTTCACCCCCTTTGAGTTGAGTGACGTTTCGAGCAATATGGAAGTTACAAACTTTCTTGATGTGCCCTGCCAAATGGATCTTCCAATTAAGGAAATGGACGCAGAGGAGGTACAAGAAGAGATCAATTCACTAGCAAACAGGAAATCTCTTGGGTATGACAGAGTAAGTGTGGCAGCCACGAAAGCCCTACCCTCAAACATGCTACAACTCATAGCTAAACTTTATAATAGGATTCTGAGACTTAGCCACTTTCCTTCCCAGTGGAAGTGTGCTGAGATTATTATGATACTCAAGACTGGCAAACCTGAGCACATGCCCAGTTCATATCGTCCTATTAGCATGCTGGTGATTCGAGAGACTACTTTTGCGTAGAATTTTGCCTGTGCTAGATAAAAAAAAACTATCCCTGAACATCAGTTTGGCTTCCGAACGCAACATGGTACACCAGAGCAGTGCCATAGGATTGTGCAACATATTCTAGAGACGCTGGAGAACAAGAAGTATTGCTCTGCGGCATTCTAGATGTTAGGCAAGCGTTTGATAGAGTTTGGCACCCAGGTTTACTATACAAAATCAAAAAGAACCTGCCTACACCGTACTATCTACTCCTAAAGTCGTACTTGGACAATCGAGTTTTCTACGTACGCTGTTGCGACTCAGAATCTGACCTAAAATCCATTCAGGCGGGTGTACCGCAGGGCAGTGTTCTGGGTCCTATATTGTACACGCTTTTTACTGCAGATATGCCGGTATTATATATGGATTGCTCCCTTACTGCTACCTATGCAGACGAAAAAAAAAAATGTAAGCTTATCTCATCAGTATTTGTATCAGATAAGAATTTAGTATAAGTATTAATAGAAATTTTCCATATCTCATAATTTTAGCTTAATCGTCACTTATCACCTTCTCTAAGCTCTTGGTTTTGTACACTTGGCAATGTATTACTGGAAATATTCCTATTGTGGCAATATACAAAATAATACATTGGAACAAAATGTCTAACTTCATATGGCTTTGTTAAGGCGCACCCTGAATCGCATGATTTATGATTCAATATCCATAAGGAAGATGTTTATTACATATTTTAGCAAAATGTTTCGTACTAGTCGAAAAGAGTAGATTGGGTAAATTATAGTAACAGGTGGATGTGCAACGATACTCTTCATAGGCCTCATGGCAAGGCACTTCGCCGTTTATCTGGAGCTCCTTGGTTTTTGCACAGAAATTTCATGGCAAACAATCAATCAATCAACCAGGGTACAAGACAATGTGGAAAATCTTAAAAATAAGCTTCATTTCATTGAAGCTCATATCTTTGATTGTGATCATTGTTTATGGAAATTAGACACAATATTTGTAGTATGTGCCATGTGCTCCCAAAATGTGCTGGCAAAATGCTTGGCATTTATAAGAGTCTACACATAAGACAATTTCACTACATCAATCTCTATTTACAGTGGCTTACAGCTTATTTCATGCTGCAGCATATTGAAACTTTGAAACGGTGCTGTTCGGAAACTAATAAAGATGAGCATGAGATGGGCATGAGACACAAGCTATGAGCCACTGTATATGCATTAATGTTTATTAAGCTACAATGTACCAGTTAAAGCACTTGTTATAAAATAAAATTAATATACATAATAACGAAAAAGAAGAGAAAATGTGTGTGAAAATTATTTATTATTTAGGATAATATGACAAAAAATTACTTACATTAATTAATAATAAGCACAAATATAAATGAAGGAAGTACAACATACTTATGTAGATTTAGTAGAGGAAGACAGACTTGTGCTTAATTTGCGTGCTTATTAACAATCTATATAAATATAAGTATATATAATATGTGTGTATGTGTGTGTGTGTTAACTTAACTTAATGATGCTGATAATGATTGACAACATTGGTATTTGGATTCTCAAGTTCTTCGAAATATTTGCGCGCATTACGTATATTTATTAGTGTGGCTTCGGACGGTATTGTTGGATCAGACATGACAACCATGACATATGTATTACTTGTAAATGTATCGATGAAAGCTGCAAATACACTGTTACGAACTTCCATTGATTGAAATTTAGCTCCAAGTTTTGAACAACTCAACTTAAATTGTTTAATAATATTCGAAACTTTTTCAAAACGATGCGAATCACGATTCTGTTTACTCTGGCAGTGTGAGATAACAAGGAAGGTAGCCTTTTCGAAAAGTAACACTTCATCTGCTTCAATGACATTGGCAAAGTGAGCTAATGAATTCTCCAGGGCAGCCACATTTGGTATTAACATGGTAACTATAGAAGACCAAGCTCTGCAGCATTAACGGGTACACATATATTTTGACATTAGTATAGAAGATTTTTTGAAATGTAAGTATTAAATCCAATAAACTAACCTGTAGAGTGTCTCATCCCAAATGCTTGTGCGAAAACATGTTACATTGCCAGGCTTTGAAAGCCTTATGAGATCATCTTCACGCTCTTTAAAGAGATTCTCACGATCCTCTTCGGCTACCAAATCCATTTTATGTATTAAACAAAAAATTTTGGCCTCAGGTGAATTCTATTTATCATCAATAGAAATAGAAATTTTTCAATTATAAACATTCATAAACACTCCTCTTACTGTACTGTAGTGTACTTTACATACCTGTAACAACGCTTCCAGACATGATTGATAATAATGAACATCACGTTCCATATCGCGACTTTCAACATCAAACACATAAATGAGCACTTCAACATTACGAAAAATGTTATCACGTTGCTGTACAAAGTACTGTTTCATAAAACCCTCTTGGCCACCACAATCCCAGAGATTCAACACAAGATTACCCAAGAATCGTACATGTGAATGCTCCACATCAACTGCAAAATTCAAGAAAAATAAATAAAACAATTCAATTGATGATTTGCAATACGATAATTAAATATGATGTAGTATATATCACACTCACTTGTTGCACCCAATCGTGTTGTATCTCTGGCTATATAATTGGCAAATATAATAGAACGCATGCTGGTCTTGCCGGAGCCACTTTTGCCCATGAGCAGCACCTAATAGGAATTCAATCAGCATTTTAGCAATCACATAAATTCCATTTAATATTTTTGTGTAATACAAACCTTTTTCTTCATTTTGAAGCCTATGAATTTGTTATGTACAAATGATTTTAAACCTTAATATTTCATACAATAAAAATACAATATTTATTTATCAAAATGAAATGCACATAAAACACGCCTTGTAAATTGTAAAAACAACAAGAGCTTTTTGCAAGTCAATCAGCTGTTGCGCGTTGCATACAAATTGTTTTGAGTAATCGTTGAATTCGTTACATTTGAATAGTAATCGTTAATTTGAAATATTAGAAAAAATGTAAACAAAATAAACATTTCTCTTTTCAATGCATTTTTTATATGATATTCTTTATTTTACTCCTCTGAAGAATTGCTAGCTTTTAATTGGATGCAGTGCCCAAAAGCTGTATATATATTAATCCATATCTGCTTTCAGTATAGCCTTATACGGGTTGAGCTTCAAGTTTGACCTGATGAGCCAACGCATTCTTAAAATTTCAAGCCCAACTGCTTTCTTTTCGTCATAATGTGATGTGAGGTTGCCATTTGAGACGCCTTCCCAGTGCCTGTCCGAGGTATATAGGTGCTTCTTGGAATGGCGTCGCTGTTGATGAAAAGGGCAAGACAAGGCATATCGTGGTTCATGTAACGTTTCTTCAGCCAAGGGTCTGTGAGGCCCAACTGGTCTTGCAGGAGATCTGTGGCAACAGCCAGATCGCTGTTGCTCACCAAATGGGCAGTGTCATCCGCATACTGTGCTGTTGAGAGTGTCTCGTCTCTCAAGATCGGGAGGTCCGAAGTATAGAGTATACTCTTTGTGTCAGACTCATGGCCTTAATTTACGTTAGATAGAGGTAGCTCATTAAAGACACACAGAGACAATGTGTTCAATTCTTTGGTGGATACAATCTGAATTGTTTAGGAATCTCAAAAGATACAGATGAATGCATAGAATAGTTATTTAGGATGTTTGATTATAATTTACAAATATTAGAATTATATAAAAATAAAAAAAATAAAATTAACATATAAATCTATCGATATCAAAATGTTGTCGCATTTGTGTGAATGGTCAAATTGAATAAGAAGAAGAAGCCATGTCAACAATTAGAATTTAATTTAGTTTAAACAAAATTATAGTTAACCTTAATAAGATTCTTTTGCAAGAGAGAAGAATTTATAATCACTTGTTGGCATTATGACGACTTTCTTAGCATTTCTGAAGGAATCGAAAAAACTATTAAGTTGGGTAAGTTAAAATGATTCTCTCCTTCAATTCTTGACCAATGTTTATTAAAAATTTCTTTTGAACAG
The DNA here is from genome assembly GCA_037043315.1 of Amiota communis. Taxonomy (NCBI): domain Eukaryota; kingdom Metazoa; phylum Arthropoda; class Insecta; order Diptera; family Drosophilidae; genus Amiota; species Amiota communis. The sequence goes on from JBAMAV010000678.1 coordinate 48,875, forward strand.
AAACCCAAAATAGACAATATGTTATATATTGTAATTGGAAATGAATCATGTGACTTGGATTCAGCGGTTAGTGCCATTACATTGGCATTTCTGTACAAAGGCAATGAAGAGGCTAAGGATTTCTTGCCAGTTTTAAATATATTACGGCAGGATTATCCAATAAAAACAGAAATCAATTATTTGTTCGATAAATTTGGTATTAAGGCAAATGACCATCTCATATTTCGTGATGACTTGTCGCCGGAACTCCTTACTTTGTCTCATTTCATATTGGTGGATCATCATATTAGTCCTTATGCCGATCGTGTCGATGAAGTCATTGATCATCGGCCATATGATCGTGATAACGATAGAATGGGAAAACATTGTAAACGTCATATTGTGCCGGTTGGCTCATGTGCCACTCTGATTGCGGAACGCTATTTAAACGAGTCAGAAAACAAATGTCATGTATGCTCGGATATAGTCAATACACTTTTGCATCACACAATCATTTTAGATACAGTAAATCTGTCGGAAAATGCTGGACGGGCAACCACTAATGATCGTTGCATGGTAAATAAATTGGAAAAATTAATGCCTGGGACTTACGAAAGACGTCATATAATCTTTAATGAATTGGTTGGGGCACGTTCCGATACAACAAAACTTGATGCATCTCAACTGTTAGTAAAGGATTTGAAGATAGTCCATGGTGCAAGAGCTATGGGTGTGGATATCATTAAGGTAGCAATGCCTGGTTTTCCAATGACAGTTCAGTACTTCATAAAACAAGCAAATGCTGAGGAGTCAATAATGAAATTTGCCAAATCAAATGATTGCTGTATTGTTATATTGTTGGGCATGTTTGTGCGTCAAGGTACAAATGAAATGGAACGTGACATTGGCGTCATTACAACTGAACCCAAATATAAGGAGCTTTGTGAACAAATCAAATATGCTCTGTTAATTACAGATAAGCCATCATTCTCTCTGGAACCCCTAACAAATTGTACTTTTATGTCGGGCACTTACTATCGACAAGCCAATTTGGCAATAACCCGTAAACATATTTTGCCTGTAGTCAAAGACGCAATAGATAATTGGGTCAAATCAAAAGCATCAGACTTGCTTCTAAACCAAAAATAACATGGATTCCAAAGGAAAGATCAAAATCAAATCAAATCAAAGTAGCCACAAGTGATTTTAAGTTTTTCTCATTTTATTTAGTTACGACACAATAAATTTAGAATGCATCAAAAGTAAAATTGTATTTTATTATAATTGTGGCTCTTCAGATGCCATGCCATCATCTTGTTCAGCCTCATCACCCATGGCATCATCATCAGCATCTAATGCCATATCCTCCAGCATTTCAGCCAAGGTAATGCGTGGTACATTATCGTTAAAGGCGAGCGTATCTCCACTATCAACTGGTACCTTCTTCGAATCACGATATATATTGATTTGGCGTCGTATATCTTCATCCTCTTCCAAATCATCAAGAAATTCAACAAAATCATGTTTGCTTCGCTCATCAGTGGCCTCATTGGCCAAATGTTTTAATTTCCAGGCACGTTGACTGAGACGCGTCTGTCTATCGTAACATTTTCTCACAAGTACCACATCAGGTATTTGTTCCGGTGACAATTTCTCAAATTCGGGATCATTGACATTGGCTTCAGACATATTATAGCCCAACACAGAGTCGCCGACTTTCAGTAAATAACCCAAATGTGAGCGTGTATGTATCGTATTCTCATTTATGCCTAATTCAGAGGCACGCACTAACCAAATGTCGCAAAGAACATGTTTGAATGAGATTTGTCCTTGGCCGGGATAATGCTTACGGTCTTTGTCCAATATAAGTTCAATGTCCATAACAATATATTCCACTAGTTGCTTGGGATTGAAAATAGCTTCAAATGGTGCACGGAAATACACTTGGCTAGTGAGTTCGGCAATTTGTGCAGTAATTGGATCGATTAAATGTATGCTACTCGATACACGATTGATTAAACAAATTGGCGATAGATTTCCCAATTGATGACGCAGTTTTTTTGATAAGCACACTGCGCTATCCTTTGATACGGGCGCTATCTCTATTGACCACGAGTACTTGTAGTTATAGTTATTGCTGTGAATATCATGAGAAATTAAACGTTTCGATGTATTCACACGCACTGGCACCATTGTCTGTAGAAAATCAACCATTCTCCGTGCATGGTTTTCATTGGAATAATAGAAGTCAAGACCACCGTGCAATGCTTTAATGCCCAGCGTTTGACCATGTGCCTTGTGCTTCAATATCAATTGTTCCAAATAGTAGAATGTCTTTTTGTTTTCGGCACGTTGACGGACTTGCACCAGGCATCGCCAAAAATCTTTGGCCTCCGTCCGATGACAATCATCACACATTTGATTCTGCACAGTGAATTCAACAATAAAGACCTGTTGCAACACAGTGCCGCCAGCCACTTCACCATGTACTGTCAATTTCACTTTAATACGTTTCGAATGTGGCTCCGTCCAAACGAAACCGGCATCTATAAGTTTGACTTCTTTCAGGTTTTTCAATTTCTTCAGACACAATGCAAGTAATTCACGTGATTCCAACGAGGCTTGTACCCATTCAGTGGGTGGCTGTAGGTAACGTTCGCAGTTCCGGCAAAAATGAAGGACAGCCTGTTTCGGTATATTCTCTGTGATGTCAACATGATTGCGCAGACATGTAACACACATATTAGCTGGATTTGGTTGTATAGCGACACCACATTCACAGCATAGAATAATGGCATCACTTGCACTGGCACCAGCACGACCTGTGGCTGTGTTAAAGTCAACGTATTCCATATTCTTTTACTTGGCTTTACAGCAAATCTATGTTATTATGCACCTAAAGGTGCCTAAATCACGAAAACAAAAAAAAATAAGTTCTTGATGCACAATAATTTAAGAATACCAACTATTTTCACAACTTTTCGTAAAAGTACAAATCCAAAGCGTAGAAAAAGGTAAACACGTGTGTCGAAAACTCACTGAAAAGTAGCGAGTACCCTTGAAAAGTAGCGTGTACCTTTGAAAATTTGATTTAGTTCGCCACAATACGACGTCAATAGCACTGCCATCTATGTGATACAGCAAAGTTGTTTTAATAAATTATTATTTTAAATAATTGGAATTCAATATAGCATTATTAAATATATTAAGAGTGTTTCTTTTAATAATAATAGTGTTATTATTCTGATTTTGTATTCCTTTTTCTGTGTAAATGTTTTCATGTTGTACAGCACTGCAGCACTGTGAAGATTCGTGATTTCAGTGCATTTACCAACACTTAAGTCCTGCGAATAAAGTTACCAACAACCAATAGGTCGAGTTGGGCCGCTAAAATATTAACAATACAATTTTGCATACGGTGACAAACATACAAAAAACAGCATTCAGTTTCGAATTGTTAAAAATTTAACAAATGTGTGAATTGTGTACGTAATTATTAAATCATCATAATCATTCATTAGATATTTGCTATTATTTAAATTGTAACAATTGTTCATGCTCATAGTAGAAGAGTAGTGTAAGTTGGGTTGGCTGTGGCTTTGGCTGCTTATAGTAAGAAAAAAGCGAGCGTATTCGTAGTATGACGACGACGACGCGAAAACAATAGCAACGACGGCGAGGCGAGAAAAAGAGGTCCGAAAAATATACACAGGCAGGCAAGCGACCATACAGCGTATACGCATATGTGATGTATATGAAGTAGTGGTGTAGAGAGTAACAAAATCATAGAGAACCACTACAACTACACATTCGACTAAACTAGCAGCAAGCGGACACACAAAATAAATGCTGAAAATTATAAAGAAGCAAATGTTGAATAGAGACAATAAAAACGAAAATGACAATTAAGTTTAATAAAAGTAGAATTAGTGTATGAGTAAATTCAACAAAAAAAAAATATATCAAAAGCAGAAAACGAAAAAGAAAAGAAACAAACAGAAACACAAAACATTACTGCGCATATTTGTATTAGAATATGAATCGAATCCATGACTAAAAGTAAAGTAAGCGAGCGAATTCAGTTAGTTTAGCAAGTGAGTGAGTGAGTTTGTTCAGTTAATTCAGCTAGTTAATGAGTTATTTATTTAGTAAGTAATTAAATGAGTGAGTGAGTGAGTAAATGAATGAATGATGGAAGAGAGGTGTGTACATTTAAGTAGAGTAGTAGCAAAAATATGCCGCTGAACCAATAAAGAAAGGAAAATATCTGATAAAAAAAAGCAAAAAATAGCAAAACCACAAAAGACAAACATACACACACACACACGAACACACAGAAAACAGAATCTTATAACAAAAAAAAAAAAAAAAAAGTGGGCGACTACAGAAACGACAATATTTTTCGCTAAGCTGGTAACTCTATTATGGCTTGGTGGAAATGGCGAAAACGAACGAAACTGGATTCTGAATTCGATTCATCCGATGGGCCTTTAATTTTTTAATTCTTTATTTAAGCTAAGCAAAATTAAGGAAGAAAAAAAAAAATTATAAAAACAGACTAATTTGGTAATAAGCAGAGTAATGAAGTATAAATTATGTATTCTAAATGTATGTATGCATTAATATATGTATATATATGTGTATGTGCGTGTGTGTGTGTGTATAATTAGTTGGTGTTGTTGTTGATACAATCGGTTGGACGGTCGGTCGGTCGGTCAGTCAGTCGGTTTTTATACCATAGTAGTTTGCAATATTCCAACATTTTGTATATGCAGTTGGGTCGCGACATAGGCAAAACGGGAGAATTTGTAAAAGTAACAACAACAACAACAACATTAGTCAGCAGTTAAAATGAAGAGAATTAAATCCATATACACATACATTTTTTTTTTGTATCAATTGTTTATATTATTATAGTTATGCAAAGCCAAACCAATCGGCAATAAACAGCAACAGCTACAACAACAACAACAACATTTTAACATAAATTTATCCACCCATCATACATCATCGGTATCGGCATCGGCATCATCACATATGAAGAAAACCAAGAAATTCTGTGAAAATTCATAAAAAGCAAAACGAAACGAAAAAAAAAAAACAGTATTCCTTTAAAAAAAAACGAAAAATTGAAAAGTGTGTGTGTGTATGGTTTTATTTTATTTAATTTTTTTTTTGTTGTTTTAAAAGAACATTGAACAAAATGTTGAAAGGAAAATAAATAATTCTCAATGAACTCATCATTAAATCATATAAATAAAAAGTAAAGTAAAAAAATTATAATAAAAAATACAATAAAAGTGAATGGAATCATCACCAATATCATCATCATCATTTTCATGCATTCAATAGATTATGCGTGTGTGTGTGCCTGTGCCTCTCTCTGCCTCTCTCTCTATCTGTCTATCTTGGTGTGTGTATGTTACTTTGTGAGTAGTGTGTAAGATTCAGTGAGAGAGAGACAGCGAGAGAGTGAAATATCAAATCCTCAGTAAAATAGTAGAAGAAAAATTTTGGCAAAGAAAACCATAAGCATATCATTAATAAATTTTTTAATTCTTTTTCTTCTTTTTTGTTTTATTTAGATGAAGTTGTGAGGTAAACAAAAACAAACAAATAAACAAAAACAGAAGGATTTGTGTGAAAACTTCCAACAACTATAAAAGTGCGTACATATAAATATTTTCAAGGATACAAACAATTTCTTCTTAAGCGGCCAAAATAACAAAAACAACAGCAACAACAACAACAACACAGTGTGACAACAACAAGTGAAAATTCAATTTCGAGAAACTAAAAAAAAAAAAACTAAAGAAATAATGATAAAACAAACAAAAAAAAACACATTTAATAATTAATAATGAAAGAAATTAAAAATAAGAACAAGAAGAAAAAATACAATTTTTTAAAGTGTTAAAAAAAGAAGTGGAAAAACAATTAAACTAAAGAAAAACTAAGCAAAGTGAAAAACATTAATTAACAATAAAACAATACAATAAAATAATAATAAAAAAAAAAACTCCCCTCGCCCCTCTAAACCAAAACCAAAATTGCACTTAAATTATTTAACAAAATATATCCAATTAATCGATGATAAGTATGTATATACTATAAGACAAAAAGTAGAATATAAAATATACATATTAAATAAATAAAACAGTAAAAAACCATTTAAAGGAAATAACATAAATAGCCTTCAATTGGGGATTTGTTCTTCGTTCGTTCGTACATTTGGATATTCCTTCTTGTTGTGGTCGTTGTCATCGTCATCGTCGTTGTCGTCGTAATCGTCGTAGGCGTCATCAAGAGAAAAAGCGCGCGCACGTTTGTTTTATCATCATCATATAGGTACTATTTCTCAATGCTTTTGCTGTTACACAGAAAAGGCTGCTACTGCTAATGCTAAATGCATTTTGGTTTATAACTTCGATGAAACTCAACGCAACCGAACGCAAGGCAACGCATCGGAACGCATTGGTAACGCATTCATCCATTCATCATTAGGGAATTGTAAGTTTCTTTTTGTATTTATTTATTTGTTTGTTTTGAGTCTTGTTTTGCAATCGATTGAAGCAACAAATAAGTTTTTTTTTTTTTTTTTATTATTCATATTTTATGTATGATGAATACATACATTTGTCCACACATAGACTAATATACTACATATATACATTTTCTATATTTTCATATACACACACACGCGCGCATCTACTTGGTAATGAATGAATGGTATGGTCATCATCCTTCAATATATTATACATAAATTGCAAATTGCGTCGCGCAGTAAACTGTAAGCAGAGCGAACAGTAAAGCAACATAGATACAACGTATCCTTTGGTTCTGCTGGCCTTCAGTGAGTGACAACAACGTCATTAAAAATTTATTTATAATAGCAACAACAATAGCAGTGCCAGTAACAACAACAAGAACTACAACAACAACAACAACAACACCGACAACCAGAATATCATTAACATAATCTCAGCATCCAATATTACTGATTGTCATTGTCAATCTTGGTTCTTCTCTGATAAGAATCCTTTGTTTGACATCCAACAGAAGCAGAATTAGTATCAACACCACCATCAATCCATTTTTGTATTGTATATTGTGTGACTAGTCATAAGCTGCATAATCAATAGATGCAGGAGCACAAAAACAATAACAACAACAACACAATAATATCAATATCAATAACAGTAGCATGAACAGAAGTAACTTTTGAATTTGAGTTACAAGCAACCCACCAACAGCAGTAATAGAAAACTGTATACATACTAGCAACAGCAACAGCAGTAGTAGTAGTAGCAGCAGTAATAGTATTAGCATCACTAGCAGCAGAAACTACCATTATCATAGGTAGACTAGACAACAATTAGAAGAACAAGAAAAACAATATAAAATTGGCGTGTCCCACAAACTGGGCACATTTTTTGCTTCTGAATGGCCCACGTTCGTAGTTTTGCTGTTCGTAAAAGATGAACAATGAAATTGATTTATCTTCATTATCATCATTCACCGTTGCCGCCTCACTTGCTGCCGCCATTATACCCGATTCGCCAATTGTGTCTATTGCTGGTGGCACATTGAGCGAAATAACAACGACAACAACGTCAACTAGAACAACACCAACACCAATAACAACAGAACAACAAGAGACACCACCACCATCGTCATCTCCTTCATTGCCATCGGCATCATCATCATCATCATCAGCAGCAGGATCAATAATAACAATACAACAACAACAACAACAACAAAGTACTGCTGCATCAAGTGCAGTAGTAACAAGTGTTGCAATAATGAATAACAATAAAAACAAGATAAAAAAGGATGATGAAGATGACAATAATGGTGTTTCATCAACAACAAGTGATGGTGATGGAGCAACAGCAGCATCTACGTCTGCAGCTACATCTCCATCCCCATCAACATTGACATCTCCGTTGAAATCAGGAACAAATATTTCGAAATTAACAGCAAGCGCTATTGGCGCTATTGTCGCCAATCATGAAGCTCTTATTATTGCTGCAGCATCAGCAAGTGCTGTTGCAGTATCAGCATTAACGTCGGGAACTGCAAACATTTCATTGACAGACATTATGGAAGAAAGTAAAAAAATCGTTACAGGAAATAGTTCATCAGATCATGATATATCATCAACAACTTGTGGAGCTACGAATGCTGCTGGATCATCAAAGACAGAAGATACAATTGTTGTTATTGATGATATACCAATACAGTCATCAAAATCAATTGAAACAGAAACAGGTGAACCAACAGTAGTTAATGATGCATCGCTAATTAAAGAAGAGCCAAAAGAAGGACTAGTTACTGATGTTCAACAATCAGCCACCAACGAAACTACTACTACTACTACCACCACCACCACAACCAACAGTACCAAGGAAACAATAAAAACAACAACAACTTTAAAGTCATCAACAGAAATAACAGAAAAGTCATCGTCGTCATTGCCAAAGACGACCACAGGTACAATTTCCAAAAATATTGTTGTTTCAACACAGCAAAATAATGGAACAACAGCAGCAGGTGGTGCAGCAACATCACCACCGTCAGTTAAATTAAAATCTTCATTAACAACGACTGCATTGGCGGCGGTATCTTCCTCTTCAACTATTCCTGGAACATTTAATAAAGTAACAAAACCTATAGCCACCACCACAGCCGCCTCCTCAACAACAACAGGACTAGCTCAAAATTCTGTGTCAACAGGCGCCATACAGAAACAACAAACGGCATCGTCATCAAAGACATTATCCACAACATCACCGACAACAATAACACCATCCATAACACAATCCTTACTTCGACAACAAGCAACAACATCATCGCATAAGGGCAAAGCCCAAGATGATCAAAATGTTGGCAAAAAACAAAAGAAAACTAAAGTAAGTAAAGTTTTTACCTATCTAATATATTATTCATATATTTATGTGTATATCTATTATACTATCTAATGGTCTCTAGTGTGTGTGAAATGGTTAAAAAAGAAAGGGATTTCAAATTTTTCCCCGGGACAAATGAATCATTTAAAATTCTTCATATAACGAGTTGTCGATGTACAATTGATCAATACTTAAAAACTTTTGAAAATGATCAAAAAATTATCCCATTTCGCTAATTCCGTTACACACTTTCTCATTGGGATGTCAATTGTGAGAGTGATCGGTCGACCAATGGCTTATCGAGTACGTTAGTACTAATACTTTTTCTTTGGATCAACTCGACATGGCGTTGCGTACATACTTTTCAATGTCATTTCAATCGTAGTATGTGATAGGTTTCTTAATAATAAAATGCGGGACAAAATCTGTCCCAACGACAAATACAAATAAAATAAAAGAATATGTTCTAAAAGGGCTTCATCTACATTTGCCCTTAAATCAAATAAAATAAATTTTAGTAGATTTATCATAAGAACCAATCCAAAAAATAGTTCGTTTCGGTTCATGGTTCGGTTCTGTCTTTTTAAGATAAAAACGGTTCTGTTTAGAACAGGTTTGCAACCCTGATTTATACAATAATAAAGTTTCTGCTGGATATTTATTTAACTATCCTATCTAATGTACTTAGACATATGTTTTAATGGACCGTCTGCCTCAACTTGAATGGTAGTTATTGATTGATCTCCTTTCTCTTTTCTTTTGATCCTTAGACTTGAACTTAACAACTAGAAAACAGTTGCTATAATTTCATGAACGCAGAATATAAGAGAGAAACAGAGACTTTGTTTCTTTTCCTTCATATATTACACATATGTATCATATCCATATGATCACATCCACCTTTAGTCATCCATTAGTTTACAATATAAAACTTCAATTATAAAAAAAAAAAAAATCATTAAAAAGCCAATTGATGATTTTTAATTTAATTTTAGTCAAGTGTTCTTTTAATTACCGTAAATTTAGTGATAGTCATTTATCAGATCACAAATCATTAATTTGGTAACATTTTGTGGAATATAATATGATCTGATTTGATCTATGTATTCATGATTCATAGTAGTATGAAATTAAACAAAATTATAAAACGATCATCGATTCATTGCTTATTTTTACTACATTAAAATTAAAATAGAATGTCGAAAATGATGATAGATAAATGCCATATTACTTAAGATATGATATACAAATTTAATTTTATTACTTTTGGGATATTATCCCAAGAATTCTTGGCAGCGGTCCACATATCCGAAATGTTTTTTAGTTTGGCAGTCCTTACACCATTCTTAACATCATTCCAGATATGTTCAATGGGATTTACATAGGTCAGGAAGTGAGTTTTGGATTGTTGTCTTGTTGGAAGACCATTCTTCCGCATAAGGCAACATTACTTCTTGTAGGACTCTTGCAACATAATAATTAGCATTCATTATACCAACGATGTTAATTAAAGGTCCTACGCCTTGCCATGAAAAGCATTAGTTTTAAGCGTCCATGCTTGACGGCTTTACAGGTGTATCTGCATTTATATTGTTGATTAGGAGGACGACTAACGTACTGTTTTTCATTGCCGTGATTAAATTGTACGATTTTTGGTCTACCATGATTTTCTGGCTTTGGTGACCAATTTTTGGCATTAGTTATTTTTCCATTTAATACATTAAGTGTCTCACGTATAAATTTAAAAGTTTTTCCTTCATCAATCAATTTTTTTATATTATTACTCTCTCTTGAGAAGTACTATTTTTGACTTTTCCCATTTTCACGGAAAATTCACAACAATTTGCTCGAAAAACTTTTTGAAATGAGGTGATAGTAAGTCGCAAGGGTCCCTTTCATATAAAGTCGTTCGCTGTTGTTCTTATTTTTCCGGACATGTTTGTATATATGTACATACTATAATATGTAGGTAGCACATTAGCTGGAAAGGAATTGAGTATAGACTTCGTGCGCTTTAACCAATTTTCAAATTCTAAATATGTACAATATTAATGCTTCATTGGTTTTTAGCGAGGTTTTCATGACTGTCTGTTTATGGTCTGTATTACTTATCCATAATATATTAACTTTCGGTTTGAGAACAAATTTTTATGATTCATCAACAACAGAGAGACCAAATAACTTATTGTGGTAGGTTCAACAGTAAATATGTAAATAGTATGTACATGTATACTATGAAATATTGACAGACACAATTGTCAAGACCTTGGACAACAAAACTGTTATACAACACTCAGTACTAAAATTCAAATAAAATATTTAATGGTTGTACCTAGAATATTATTCTTTTAATTAAGCTATGAAATTCAGGAAGGCTGACAAACGATTTCCAAAGTTCATCAGAGATAGGATATGAAAGGATATAAGAGAGAGGCAGGGGCAAGTTTATCCAGAATGTCTATTGTGATGCTAGTGTTAGTTTCAGTGATCACCTTTGGTGCATTGCTCTGAGTCTCCTTATCTCGACAAGATGGCAATCAAGCAAGGGGTAAAGACTATTATTTCTTTTTGGGCAATTAACCTTGCTCTTCTTCTCTCTCACTTTCGATTCATTGATTTGTTAATATTTTTTGTTGTTGTCTATTGTTTAAATTAATAATACATATATGAAGTATTATTATCATATTGTTCTTAGACATATAGAAAGGATCAGATATAATTCACCTCGTCACCACGGACTTAAGTGGACCTATTGAATTTCACCAAGAATTCCAAAATTTTCTTTGTACGTAAATCTGAAATTTGAGATTTGGTTAGCAGACTCTGGGTCCCTTCTTCATTACATATGTACTTCGTTTATACACACTGCCGCTCATTTGAATCCATTTCTCTGAAACCAATAATTTGAGAGCCCAACTCGATTCGAATCATACAATTTCTTAAAGTAGTCAAAGGAAATGCACGACCAGGCATGTTTGATGGCTTCAATGAGTTTGCATTTACAAGTATGTATATTGCTTTTTGGACTCATATACCTAGCGTACAGGCCATACCCAAACATTTTCAATAATGCTTAGGTCAGCCGAGTACGATGACTAGGTAAGCAACTCTACATTCTGGCGTTCAATCCACGATTTGATGACTCTAACAGTGTGGATTGGAGCGTTATCATGCTGGAATCTCCATTCCAAGTTTCCAAATAGTTAATTTTTTTTCCAAAAAAAGCAGTGTCCAGGACTGCTTTGTATGACATTGCATTCATTATTGGAGTCTTAAACTGTAGATCTAAGGTACCATAGTAAGAAATCGCTTCCCATACCATGACACCTCCCTTCCGGCTATGCAAACGATTTAGTAGGTGTTCGTCCATCCTTACATCGTGAAAATAGTGATTATAGCCAATGGGGGACTTATAAATTTAATTTTTTTCATCGGAAAATATTACTCGGTACCACTTTTTATTCAACGTCATGTTTGCTCGACAAAAATGGAGGCGTTGTTCCTTACGAAGTACATTAAGGGGTGTTTTTTTTTTTTAATTTCATATGTTTTAGACGTTTTATCTTTAATTTTGGCAGCAGAGTTGTGTTAATTTGATGATTGTCGCAGAATATCTCTTTTATTAGCAGCTGTCAAAACACTAACCGTTCTCCCTTTCATGTTATTTTCATAGTTTATTGGAACTTGGAAAATGTCAATATGACTTTTCGGCTTCTATTAGTTTTTTTCGTTATCTGGTGAAATGACAGACCACATTCCTTATAAATCTTGATTTTAGTCCTCTCCTCAAGATCTAATGATTTTCCTCGATCTATATTGCTTGAAATTACTAAATTATAGTTTAAATACCTCCAATCAAGAACTTTTTCGTCAAGTCTGCATTTGAATTCCACACAAAAAGTGCTAAAAACAAAGTGGTACTATTCAAGTGAACCGAAAAAATTTATTGTTTTTCACTAATTTGAAAGCAGATAGTAAAAAAAATAACGGGACCTTTCCAAAGCTTTACATTTTTTGTTTTTATGAAGCTTAGAGCGAAAAAAAAAATAAAAAAACAAATTAACCGTAATATACCCAGAGTCTAAGTATTTCCATATTTCTTGAGTGATGGTGGTGGGGGTGCTATATAAGTGAGAGGCAGTGTATATTGATCGTTTTGACTAATCCGCATATCCTCTGCAATGCATGAGACTAGATGAAAATACCTTGTTACTGTCTTAGTGACAGTATTTCTTAGGTTCTTTTACGAGATCGATCTAGAAGGTGTGAAGATTATCAATATTAATACTTATAATATTTTTCGTGTCTAATCAATATTGTAACACCAAGGCAGTCCGCAGTTCCTTTTCTAGCAATTTAATGTAATTTACATATCGCAACTAACTCAAAAAACACGGCTTATGATGCCGAATTATTCGTTACATCAATTTTTATTATTGAAAATGATTAAGGGCTGCTGTTTTGAAGAATTTTGAAGTCGAGTAGAGAGAAGAATGAAATGCTGATAAAGCACAAATAAGTTAAGGTGTATGTATGTGTATAGGCAAGCATCGAATGAAATGAATACAAGAGAGCAAGAGAGAAGAATGAAGTTTTAAAGAGTTGGTAAAGCAGAAATAAGTTAAGGTACATGTGTTAGCAAAGAGATGTGAGCTGCTGAAGAGAATATTACTTCGATAATTACCCAATTTGTATGTAAATTATAAACTTTAAATGCAGTTTTTTGAGTTAATGACCTTTTGTAGTTAGGGTGCGATATGTATAACACATAACGTATAAAGTGAAGTTAAAGAATACTACTAGGATAGAATTTATGATTTGTTATTGCATATTTCTGTGGTATATTGTGGTGTTTGGTTCGGCCGAGACAACGACGGCAATCATTTGATTTGAAAAGAAAAAAAAAATGAGAACAAACAAAAAATCAAAACCGCATAGCATATAAAAACCACAAACAACTGTTACTATTATTATTATTATTTTCATATTTCTTTATATATTTTATTATATTTTATATTCTTTTCTATTATCATTGGTTGGGGGGTTTTTTTTTGTAAGTTTAATTGGATTGGGTGTTTCGTTTTATTTTCAAATGTTTTATAGTTTTGACCACATTATTTTTTCTTTTTCACATAGATTGTAAATCAATTGGTTGGGTTACTATCACTTTAATATAATGTTTGTATCATAGTTACCATATATGAAAATGACCAGTAGTGAATTAAACTCATATTTAGATCTATTTTGGTTTAGTAAGATAAGCTGCCAATTATACCATTTAACCTTCCTGCTGGTCTTGCATCAGCTTATACTAGCGGTTCCATCTAAATTATTTGTTATCAATTTTTAGGCTATTGTCTCTCACCATAAACCGATTTAAGCTGTAGTTGCATCACCCTTTGGTGCTATTGACTGTCAGCATTAAGATCGCGCTCTATGTACTTATATGGATGAGCTTGCCAGTTTCTTTGAACATTTTAGGGTCGAGACTCTTAAGTCTTCTTCGGAATCAAACTCAATCAACGCAAGGATATCGTTCCGCAATCTTTTTTTAATGTTTTCACCATAGAGTTTAATGGTAACTGTAAGACCTCCTTACAGCTCCATGTCACTGCGAAAAATTTAATATATTTAGCAAATCCTAAGATGACAACTAGAGTATTGAACTTTTACCAATCCTTTTGCTGCACATAGAGCAGAACTGGATCTTAGGGCCTGGATTCTGGTCAATTCTAGTAAGGTTTAAGAGAGTGCACTGCTCGGAGAAAAAAGAAAAGTATGCTTTGCACACATAACTACAGATTAGCGGCTCACACACGTGAGAAGCAACAGATTTTTGCATTGTTTTAAATTTTTTAGTTAAGCAATCTTGATAATTGATATACAGATAGAGTCAGTCTATTGTACCATATGGTTGGTCAGAACTCAATTTGTGTAAAAGAGTGTGGTGAGAGGTGGATAAACTTTGGTTTTCATTTGATTTCAAATTTGATTTATTTCATTTTGTTACAATATTCTCTCAAGAGTCGCGCCGCTATTATGATGCGCACAAACACAACAGAAGACAGATAGACACACTCAATATGATGACAATCATAATAAAACATACTTAGTTAAAGAATAGAATAGAAGGTGATAAATGATAAAGAATTAGAAAGAGATGGAAAAAGAAGGAACAACACAGTGACAGACAGAGTGACAATGAACAGTGCAATTGCTTATGCCTGCTGCTGCTGCTGCTGGTGGTACTGGTACTGTTGTCGCTTTTGTTGCTGTTGCTGCTTGTTGCTTCTCTGAAAACTACACACATATTTTCCATTGTGCCGCTGCTGCTGCTGCTGCTGCTGACCTATGCATAAAATATCGTCTCTCAGTCTCACTTTAAGTTTTGAAGTTAAAACAACATATTGTTTTAACTTTTTACTACCAGTGTGTTTTAATAGCGATATTTATTCTCTTCTCATTTTTTTGGTAAAACAAGTTAGGAAATTTTGTGATTTTAATATTGTGATTGAGTGAAGAAAAGTCAAGGCAAGCCAAGTCAAGCCAAGCCAAGTCTCCTTTCCTTTAAAGGAGTTAATTTAATTGCAATTTTAATAAAACGAAAGAAAATAAAAGGACGAAAATATATTTTAAGAAAAGAATATAAAATACTAAAAAAAAAAATTGAAGAGAAAAACAGTTATCCGGGCAGCGGACACTTGTGAAGAGTTGCGTTTTGAAGGTGGTTTGTTTTTTCATTTATTTTTTTTAATTCTTTAATTTATTATTATTATTTATTTGTTTAATTTATGTTATTTTTTTTTTTTTTTTGCTGCACATGCATATATGTATGCATATGTGTGTGCACTTGAACTAAAATAATATTATGTATTAATAAACTTTGGAAAAAACAACATTGAAAGTCTTCCAGTCCAGTCCAGTCTCGTCCGCGCGTTCAATCGATCGTTTCGATGTGATCACTTCAACACACCAAACCACCGGTATTTCAATTTTTTTTTTTTTTTTCTGTTCTCCTTTTATGAAGCGTGTTTTGTGAGCGAGTTACAAAACCAAACGCATTTTTATTATTTCATCATGTATGTATGGATATACTTACGTATTTTTGATGATAACTGCGAGGTTAGGTCAGAAAGTTCATACATATGGTAGCAATAATGGGGAAAAAAGAAGTAGGAAGGAAGAATCATAGAAAAAGTGAATTAATTTTCTAAAGAGAAATTCAATCAATCGAAATTATGTTGTTCGTATATAATTTAAAACATATGAAGTGTTTGAAAATCTACTTAAATTATACAGTGTTTTATTAGGGATTAGGGTTTACAGGTCTCTCTAATACTTAATATTGATTTATTAACTTAATACTAATTGACTTTAATTATGGGAAAAGGGATAGGATTAAACTAACTAACTATATTTTAAACTATTTATACTAACATAGGAGCTAGCAAAATGAGAATTTCTAAGTGTTTTAAGGGTTCCGTACCCAAAAGCAAGATCCATCGGGATCCCATTACTAAGCCTACGCTGTCTGTCCGTCCGTCCGTCAGAGAGCTCTATCTCATGATTGTGTAAGACGACCAATAACCCCCCCCATACAAACCCAAATTCAAATTAATGTTGTCTTATTAGAATAACTTTTTTGTTTTCTGTCTGATCGAATTGAAATTTAGACACTATAAGTTTCTGATCTTCATCCATCAACCGTGTAAATTTCATGATCCTACGATTACCAGGAGGGGTACCTCCCATACAAAGTCCCCTTTAAATTAATATTCTTATTAAAAAAAGTTTTTTATTTTTAAACTTATCGTACTGAAATTTGGACACTATAAGTTTTTGATCCATATTCACCAACCATGTAAATTTCAAAAGCTTAGAATTTCTAGAAAGGGTACCTCTCATATAAACCCAAATTAATTTTTCATAACTTCAGACAAAAGTACAAGCTTTACGTCCATCGAATTTGCATACATAGTGTTAAAACATTGTGCGGTGGTATGATACCTTTTGTGTGCAAGTCGAACTCCCAATTGACTGTTTTTTATGGAAATTTTAATACACCAACCAAATACAGATGTACTTGTATACATGGGAAGAATTTGATTATAGTATTATTAGAACTTGGCAACAGTTCCCGACCACTATGCACATCTGCAGGGAATTTTCCAAGATTAAAATTAATGATTTCGCTATAAGGATTTTCACACTGATTGATCGATGATCTTAAAACCAGCTACTTCATAAAGTAAGAATGTTATTGGGTGATAGCAAGGTAGATCTATTGTTTGTTTTGAGCGATTTGCAGTTTATAGATTGGTGGAATATGGTGGTGGTTACCCAATGTTGGGAACAAAGAATAATAGATTTATTTGATTATCCCTTTCATCACTGCATTCCAAATCAATTCAATGAGAAATCAAGTAAGGAACTATCTCAACAGGCAATGAGTGTGGCAGTTAAAAATGGGTAGCAGTAGTATGGGTATAGATAGAAATGTAAAATATGGGAATGGCATTATAGTATATAGGACTTGAAGATCTTTGTTTTTTGATCTAATTATGTGTTGGATCATTCTATCATGTCATATCATGATAATAAGGCATCAAGATAAGAAGATATCTCATTGCCGCCTCACTGCCTCCTCTGCATATATGTACATATTTCATAGTTAAAATGGTTATAGGGCGGCATAGTACAAAGTGCATTTTGAGTGTTCCTAAATTTAATTGGAATTATAATAAAAATTTTGTGAGGGAATTTCTCTTTACTCTCTGAGACTTACATGATCATCCTCAATAAATTCAGTTAGTCAATTACACATAGTCGTCATCGTTTAGAAACTTTTAAAACTACCTACGTAGGTATGTTTTATGTGTATATATGTACATATGTATGTATGTATGTACATTGTAAATTGAATTGAATTGAATTGAATTGTGCATTGAAAAGTGAGGTTATGTGTTGTTGAGTGCGTTATGGCAATGACATAAAATCGTGCTGCAAAAAAAAAAAACCATAAATTGAGTTTTGATTTTGAGTTTCGCCATTTGCAGTTTGAAGTCAGTCAGTCAGTCGGTCAGTCAGTCGGTCAGTCAGTCGATCGATCGATCGAAGCCTTGTTTGTTAATATTACTGTGTTCAATTCAATTGAGTTTACTTGCAATATTTTCAAGTCTGAAAATCTTTATATTTTTGTATAACAAAAAATACAATAAAATTCAGTTTAATACAGTTATGTGTAATGTTCATCAGTTGCTTCAAGAATTATTATCTATTTATTTTATTACATACTATCATTATTATTATTATTACTAATAAAATTTTCTTCTCATATTGTATTTCTGTCCACACAGGGTGATTCTGATGCCTGGGAAGATAGTCATTTGAATAATTTGGATGATTCTTGTTTGAGAAATCTTTTAGAAGAAGCTTATTTATATCGTAATCCTGCTGATAAGAAAAATAAAAGTGAAATATTTTTGGTAAGTCAACAACAACATATGATAACAAAAGAAATAAAATCCAAAATCCATTTTTATAAACTATTGCATATATACATATATATATATTTTATTAATTTTTTCTTTTTACTTATGTCGTCGACCACGTGTTGTGTTGTGTGTGTGTGCTTGTCTTGTGTGTCCTGTTATTCAATCAAATATACTATACTTACATGAATATAGCAAATGTTAAAAAAAGCGGAAAGCGAAGATGAAGAAGCATATTCTTTACGTGCAATAACTTCACGTTATTCAAGGCATTCGTCCTCATTATCAACGTCCAGCAATAACTATCATCATCATAGTAATAGTCATTCATCATCATCGTACAACAATTATCATCATAATACACAACAGCAGCCGCACCACCACCTGCAGCAGCAGTATTATAATCAACAACATCAATACCATCAGCAACAACAACAACAACGGACACAATCAAACTATCATCATCGTCAAAAGCAAGGTGGTTCCTTGCAAGATCTCGTTGAATCAGTACGTAGAAGTGATGCATTAATTGACTATGATTATCCCCAACGTACAGCAGTCAATATTGGTGGAGTTAGTTCAACAACTGGTGGTGCCGTTGGTGGTGGTGGTAATGTAGCAATTGGTTCTGCCAGTGGTATACATCGTAATAATCGACGTTCCAATAACAACAATAACAATTATACTGGTCCTCCCAGCAGCGGTAGTTTTGTAAATAAAAAGAAAAATTCCTCAGTATCGTCACGTCAACGTGAAGGTGGCAGTTTACCAAGTAACGTTAACGTTACCAATAATCATTATCCACCAAATAGCTTAAATAGCTTGCTATCACCAAAGATTATGTTTGATTTACAAATCGATAAAGCGATACGCAAATGTTCTTCTGGTAATGCTATTGGTGGTGCTACAGGTGATAGTGGCAGCGGTGCCACCACTAATATTGATCCCAATAATTTCATTAATGTAAATGTTCCAATTGATGGTGGACAGGAAAATGCCAACAGCACCATCAGTCAGCAGTCGTCATTAGGCATGACAACATCAACATCGGCAGCAACAACAACGACAAGTAAAAATCGTCGTTTTATAAAATCATTATCAAAGGATGATAATGATATGGCATCATCATCATCTAGATCTGCTGGTGCTGGCATTAGTAGCAGTACAACTGTTGGAGGCAGCTCACGAAACTTGAATAAAGCCGGCATTGATAATATGAATCCAACTCAATGCAAGGATTGGGTTCTTAATATGCTTAGCATGAATCGTCCAGATTTATTAGATCAGGTATGTTATGTTACATATATGTACATATGTTGTGGTTCTCATCATACTCTTTCATTCTTCTTATTCAAATCGAAACATGAACATTTATAATTTACACTATGAATATTTTTATACACTACTACACATACATATATTATTGATAATGAATTTTAAAAGATAAAATATGGGAGATACCCCTCCGACAAATTTGCAGCATATGGTAAATAGAAACCTATGTGTAAAATTTCAGCTGTCTAGCTCAAAAACTGAGGGACATACAGAATGGACATGGCTAAAGCAACTCGTCTCATCGATGAGAGAGAGCCATGTCCGTCTATGTGATCTGCAATGCCTCCTGTGTGCTACGAACTTCACCCGTGAAGATTATGATTATAGAAAACTTGAAGTTGTATGGGGGCATAATACATTAGTTATTCCTTGACAATCATAGCAGTATGCTTGGTATCATTGTCTTGTTGAAAAATCCAACCTTTCCCAAGATTCAAACATTCAACAGATGGCTTCAGATGTTTATATATTGGAAACGATACATGTTCCCTTCAATAAATATTATTTTTCCAACACCAGCTACTGCTATAGCTTCCCAAATTGTCACGTTTTTGGGTTGCATTTCTCGGCCATCACTTCCGAAGATATTGAACTTTGGTTCATCGGTGAACAAAACCTCCGACCAGAAATCCATTCCCGTATCAATATGGGCCCGAGAAAACTCAAGGCGAAGACGTCGGTTTTGTCCTGATATTATCGGCTTTTTACGGGGTGTCCTGCGAAACAATTCACTTTTGCTTTCAGAGCTCTTTGTACGGTTCTTGGATTGGTATTGTTTCCGGATATAGCACTAGCGATGTGTTCGACCAATTTCGGAGCATTAATTTTTGAGTTTCTTCATTTAACTTCTTTCAAAATATAACTAGTTTCCCTCCTTAGACAGACAGCTTCTTTGGTCGGCCTATTTGCTCTTTATTTTCATATGAATATAGTTTTTAATAGAGATGACCTAAACAGTGACATAGTGATTCCAAACTGTGATTGAATCACAGTCATTTGAAGGGAGAGACACAGTTTAATTGATTGATTGGGATGCACTTTGATTCAGTTGCTCCCTGAACAAACAAAGTAAACTGTGTCTCTCCCTTCAAATCACTGTGATTTTGAAATCACTGTTTAGCTCATCTCTAGTTTTTAACAAGCGTCTGCACTGTTGCACTGTATACATAAGGTTTATGAATCATCCAATTCTCTTATGTCAGATGATATCTGTCTTTTCTTGATCCCATTTTCACGTTTACCGAACTAGGACACTTTTTCCATTTTACAGTATATAGGAAATAAGAAAATTTGCAAGTGTATGTACACTTCAGTCTCAGTCACTGTGTGATACGTGGAGATATGTACATGTATGCCTGAAATTGTCTACATAATATTCTCAATTAATTGAGATATGTTTGCTGTTGCATTCATCAAGACACCACACATTTTTGGTGTGAAGAAACGAATAGATCTGATTTCCCTTTCCAATTTTGCATCTTTGATTTGAATCATAAGTAGAATGTGAATGAGGATGATGAGGATAAGAAGGAGAAGGAGAAGGAAGGTCGGACCTGCCCGACTGACTGTTGTTATAGCATACGCTTGCTTTTACTACCTACTACTACCTACTACTACTACTACTACATACTAATTTATTTTTACTTATTTTTTTGTTTGTTTCTTCTTTTTTTTTATGGTTTTTCTTATGATTATTTTGATCTTTTCATCATTTGTATGGTATGATGGATGTGGTGTGTGTGTGTGTATTCTTTGACAAAGACTGAGGTTTATCAACATGGTCGTCGTATTTCCGGTGCAGATGTTATTGGTCAGGATATGATGGCGGATTTAAAAAAACCAAAGGGTGAAGATCAACAACAACGTACCCAATTAACATCAGTAGATGACTCTGTTCATTTTGCAGTTATCGACATTCATAATGATGATCTGGTTAAGAAGATGATAACACCCAATTATTTTCCATTCAATGAGAGTTATCAATCCTATCAATGTTTATTGGGAAATGGCAGCAGCAGCAACAACAACAACAACAACAACAACCCTACTACTACTGAGAATACAACATTCATGACAACATCGACAACAATTACTAGTACTGATGACAGTGGCCGTAGTTTTGATGGGATCAAGTTAGCCAATCTAAATCGTCTGGGTGGTGCCACCATCAAATCAAAGAAAGTAAGTTTTTTTTTTTTTTTTTTTTTTTCAAATCAATCAAGCAACCTTTTCGGTTTCTGTCATTGCCTATTGAGTACAATAGATAAATATAAATTTTTCATTCTCTTCGGGTTTGCCTTTCGAATTTTTGTGTTAATTTTTTCTTGTTTCGATCAATCAATACATATTTATACAATTATACACACAACAAAAAAACAACCGCAAATTTTCAAATATGATAACATATTTAAAAGTAAAATTTAATATTCTTTCGCAGAATGATGAAAATGGTAATTCCGTGAACAGCAACAATGCTGCATCAGCAGCTGGTGGTAGCAGTAATAATACAAGTGGTAGCTCTTCGGCTGGTGGTGCTGTATCTTTATTACCAATACCATCATCATCAATCACTATTGCACCAGCTACATCGACTACACCATCATTAGGATCCGGATCCGGTTCAGGATCAGCATCATCTTCGTCATCGGCAATAGCAGTAGCAGCTGCAGCTGTTGCTGTAGCGGCAGCATCTGAAAGAGCTGAAAGATCAACAGCAGCAGCATCATCATCATCAGCTGGAATTCTCCAGCAACAGTCGTCGTCCTTAACCAGTTTTAATGCACTACACACACAATCAAAGGCAAAGGCTAAAAAGAAATCGCAACAAGAACGTAATACAAAAACGGTTGATGTTGAATCTGTGGATGGGTATCGTGGTATGGATCCGGTAGATTTGCTTGTTAAATATATTGAAAATACTAATGCCAAACAAAAAGAGAAAAATGGTGGTAAATTCAATGAGAATAACAACAATTCTCAGAATAATAACAACAAGAAAAAGGAACGCAAGAAGGACAAACAACAGAAAATGAAGAAAAGTAATTCATTGGAGGAACTGCGTAGTTGTTCGAAAATTGATGTTGTTGAATTGAAACGTACAGCGGCCACAACAGAAAGTAATGTTATGATGCGTAATAAGTCAAAAGGTGGTGGTGGTGGTGGTGGCGCTAATGGTTCTGGTGGTAATGCCAATGGCGGTGGTGGTGGTGCATCTGGTAGCAGCACCAAACAACAAGATTTTAATAAGAATTTCAACATTACAACAGCAGCGGCAGCAATTGATGCTTCATCTTCGTCTTCTTCTGGTAGTAGTAAAGTAACAAATGCAAATACTACACAAGCAGGACGTAAAGGAGAACGTCGTTCATGGGGCACTGAAGAGCTTCAATATTTAGGCGAAAGTCATCAAGCAGCAGCTGCTGTCACTGCTTATAATACTACTTCTTCTTCCTCGAATCCCCCGCATGTATTTGAGGATAAAAAAGACGTAACTACAAAGACAGGTCCTAAATCATCAAATAAACAAAGTACTACAGATGAGGAAACTGAAAAGCAGCAACATCAACAAGCAACAAATGAAATTAAACGTAAAAAAAGTGATCCAACTCCTACAACAACATTATCATCATCATCGTCGTCATCATCATCTACCCATGGGGCAACAACAGTGCCAGAAGCTTCATCATCGGCATCGACATTAGTATCAGGATCAACTGCTGGTGCTGCTGGTGGTGGATCGAGTGATACACAATTTTTAATGTCAGCCATGGCTGAGATAAATGCGTTGAACGCTGTACTCTCAGAAACAGCTGAATTCCATGTGGTCACCAAAAAAAAGAAACCAAAAAAGCAACGTGCCGCCACTATGGATGATGCAACAGCATGTGTAGCTGCAAATAATTTACAAAGAATGCATCATTTTGCTAAATCAGCATCAAATAATATGATGCAACGTACACGATCTTATGGTGGTGGTGGTGGTGGAGGCGCATCATCCTCAACACCAACAACAATGAATAGTGGTGGTAATGATGGTGGTACAACACAGCATTATGGCGGCGGATACCATAGTAATAATAATAACAATTACAATTACAATTATGGTGGTGGTCATCAAAATCAATCGCATTCATCAGGTACTGGTGGTGGTGGAGGTAGTGCTGGAACTAGTCATAATACACATAGTGGAAATGGTGGAGGTGGCGGTGGCAGCGGCGGCGGTACACAACATAATAATAATCGCAATGATAAATCACGTCGTAAATCGACTTCTTCAATGCCAGAAGATAAATCCGATTCCAGTGATCTCGATTCAGTGCATTCTTTACCAGTGCAAACAGGTAAAAAGAAAGGTAAACAGCAACGTTATCCAAAGAATGCAAAAGCAGCAGCAGCAGCAGCTAGTGGACCATCATCACACACACCAAATACAATGGGCTCTGGATCATCAACAAATCAACAGCAAGGTACACCAAAGAATAGCAGTAGCAGTGGCAATTATAAACCACAAGCAACAGCAGCAGCAGGTTCAACATCATCATCATCAGGCAACACATCATCACCAGCAGCACCATTTTCTTATGCTGATATTGCTCGCAACAAAAAGGAATTATCTTTGCCTTCCTTATCAATTAACAGCAACATTAACAATCTCACTAACAATCCTAATAGTGTTAGTTCTTGGCCACCAATTGATGGTGGATTTAGTGGTGGTGGTGGTGGTGCTGCTGCTAGTAATCAAGATTACAATCAACAATCTATTACTACAGAATCAAATAGTTTAACATCACCAGCTACAATAATAACAGCAGGAACAGGAAATAGTTCCACATTAATTGGTAATGCATTGGCTACAGTTGCCATAGCAGCAATTGCCCAAGCTGGTCATCATCATCACGGCGGCATTTCCATTATGAATAATAATAATGGCAATAACATAACTGGATTAAGCAGTGGTTCTAAATCAAAGGCAAAACTAAAATTAAAAGCAGATTTTCCAGAATTAGTGGCAACTACCTCAAATAGTAGCGGCAACAGCAACAATTTATCTAATATTGCTGGTGATAGTTCTAAATTAACAAAATCGATTTCCTATTCACAAAGTTTAACTGCTGCAATGCCAGAAATGCAGCATCATGTATTAATAGGTTCAGCAGCAGCAGCAGCAACAAGTTCAACAACAGCAGCAGCAATTTTATCATCGTCAATAGCACAAAGTGTTAATAATAGTAATGCTGCAGCAGCTGCTGCAGCCGCTGCAGCAGCAGCAAGTATTAGTCCTGATAGCAGCAATAACAGCAATAGTAGTAATCATCAACAACATCTTCAAGGCTCACGAAATAATAATAATAATAATGATGGTAATGGTGGTGGTGGTGGAAGCAATAATAATAAATCTAATGAATTATTACCATCGTCATCCGGCAATGGTGGTAGTGGTGGCGGTGGTGGTGGTCAGCAACGTCAACAAACACAATTGCAACAAACTTTGCAAAAATCAAAAAGTGTCGAACATGAAAGCTATAGTTTTAATAGCAGTAATCTGGATCAACAATATCCAGCATTGGAGAAAACTGTCAAACGTCATAGTGCCAATAATGTTTCATTGGTGGTTAGCGGAAATTCCAATTCCAATACAAATTCATTGCCCAGTCCAATGCCACCAACGATGCAATTCAATTTTGCAGCAGCAGCTAAACAACAAATGAATATGCAAGATAATCTTGCTGATGTAACAACAACACCAACTAATAAGACATCAAACCCGAATAATAATAATAATGCAACAACTACCTCAACAATGGGCAGTGGCAACAGTGGTGGTGGCAGTACAAAGAAATCCAAAGATAATAAATCTATGACTGTTTTATTATCGTCATCACCATCATCATCGGTTGCAGTTTCTGTTGTTCCAACAATAACAACAACAGGAGGAGGCAATAATCTTGGTGATTCTGCACGAAAATCTAAAAGAGATAAACAGCAACAACAACAACAGAAATTAACAGATACTGGTGTAGATGCATTAACAACACCACCAATAACAACGTCAACTGCATCAACTTCAACACAAGCTGCTGCACCAAAATCAACAATATCAACACAAACGAATGATGACGACAATGATGATGATAATAACAACGACGAGGAGATTGTTGATACCACCACTTATGACACTAATGATAAACAAGAGAATATAAATAGCAGCGGCAGCAACAGCAACAATAATAGCGGCGATGGCAGTAGTATTAGTAACACTAATAGTGCAGGTGGTACTGCTGCTGGTGGTGGTAATCGTCCAGCTGTTATTATACTCAATGATGATCGTAATAATTCCATGTCGGCCATAAATAATGATTTCATTTTTGGTGATTTCAATGAAGATGAATTGAAAATCTTTGATGATGTTAACAAACAGAATAGACAAAAGACTAAAGATAAAAAGAAATTGGAAGATAAAATGAAAATGACTAAACAAAATACAAATCGATCATCAGCATCAGGATCGGGTACGGCATCGGGTTCGGGCTCATCATCATCATCAACAACAGCATCGGCATCAGAAAGTACAGGATTACAATCACCACCATTGATCACAGATGATGGATCAACTGCTGTGTCAGCGACTGTGACTTTATCATCATCAACATCAACATTAACACCATTTAATGATTCGGGCACTTCATCAGATGTTGTTGTTGTTGTACATAATTCAACACAACATGGTGATGGTGATGTGAATATGTTACAAATGTCTTGTGATGCTGCAACATCTACAGATGACAATCCTGCTAATGATTATGATGATGACAATAATGATGATGATGCTGCTGCTGCTAGTTCATCAACACCAAATAGATCTACTACTACTATTGGTACTAACACTACAGACACAAATACCATAATGATGAGTCAACATAATTCAGATCAATCAAATGATAGTGGAATTCATGGAACTAGCGGTACAATTGCTGCATCATCATCATCCATTTCATTTAATTCGTCTGGAACACCATTAGTAACAACAGAAACTGCTAGTCAAAGTCAATGCCAAAGCCAGAGCTACAACCATAATTATAATACATCATCTTCAGAGCAAGTCAATACATTTTTGAATAATACAAATGCTGTACTTAGCATGGCTGCAAATAATTCTACGAATGCTTCATGTGGTGCTGGTGGTGTCGGCATTGGTGCTAACATGAATGACAATTTGGCAAATGCTGCTGTTCCACAATTGGAGACATGCAATGAAATTGAGGCAGCCATATTAGCAGCAGCAAGAGCAGCTGCTGAACAAAAACAACAACAACAACACCAACAACAACAGCAGCTACAACAAAACCCAAAATTATCAAAACAAAGTTCCTTATCATCAACAACAGCATCCACTTCATCATTGGACAATGGTGCTTGTGGTGGTGGTGGTGTTGGTGTAGTAGATAATACCAACACCTCACAATATAATCGACGTTATGCTCAGCATAACAATACAAATACCAATAATACCAAGAATATCCAGCACAGCAGCAGCAGCAGTAGTAGTGATAACATTAATGCCTTTAATAATAAGAATAATACTTATAATAATGATGCTCCTTCTGCAACAGCAACAGCATTAACAACCAGTAGTGATGGTGATACAAATAATAGCCTAAGCTACAATCGCACATCCAATGACGATGTCACCGGCAATTCCACCAGTATCAGTACAACAAATGACACATCTATCACCAACCAGAACAACAGCAGCAACAACAATAACTATAATATGGATGTTGCTGGTGCTGCAGCAAATGTCAGTGTCGGAGGTAGTGGTGGTGACGATTCTAATGTTGTTATACACCATCATCATGATGGTATTATTACATTTAAAAATGCCAATATCAACAACACGGATAAGAGCAGTACTGAGCTTGTTGATTACATAAGCACAAGTAAGTGTTCCTTTGCTAAATACCTTTAATCTTGTACTGAATATCATCTAATCATTTGTATGTTATAATGTTCTATATAATATGGCGTGAAATATAAATATAAAAAAATTGTAAGAGTAATTTAAGAACTTAAGATAAGTGGACCACTTACATTAACATAAAACATCATGAAACTAACATAATATGTGAACGAATAACAATGACCAATGTAGATTATGTAATGATAATCAGAGAGCTGAGGAGCATTTGCTTAGTCACCATAATGTTCTAATTCGGTGGAACAGACTCTTTCAATATGTATGTACATATCTAGACAACCAATTAACATTGTCTGAAATTCCAGACTTTTGGAGGAGTTGTAGGTAATTATATGGGGGTTTGTTACATCACTTATTTAGTCCTCCCATAAACAACTCCCGGTGTGATGCTGTTCTCTTTTTTAACCGACTTTAAAAGGAGAGGTTATCAAGTCGACTGTTTTTTTTTTTTTTTTTTTTATGTTTGTTACCTCAGAACTTTTTCTAGGTCAACTAATTTTGATGATTTTTTCTTTTTTTGGAAAGCTGGTGCTTGTCATGTGGTCCACATATAAATTTAATCAAGATCTGACCAGTAGTTTTTGAGTTATCCTTAATAATGCGCTACTTGAAGTCGGTTTTCTATTTTCTTCTAATATGTCCTTGTTAATTTCAGTATATTGCGCAGCAATTGAAATTCTTTTGAAAAATCACAGGAATCAATTATGATGTATTAATATTGACATAATCTCACCATATCTGATATATTTGATAAAGACGACTTGATTTAAAGCAAAACTCTCCAGACTATCCCTCAATTCAATATCAATGAAATCGGTTTAGCAGTTACGGAATCCATTGGGAATATATCCGACCACATATACATACATATATGTAGATATATTTAACAACATTAATTCTAATACATATTTAATTCTAATTTAACAACTGACTAGTTGCTAGGTCCTTCGTCTAACTAATCTGTGGTCTACAATTTAATATTGGAATTCGTGACGTAATTATAAATTGTTTAGATGTTTAGGATTGATGTGTTTTTAAGAGTTTGAATGGGAATCTAATGCTAATCCCAGATGTTAGCAGGAGTCCAGAAGAAGGTCTACTATGAATGGACTGATCTATTGAGAAGGTGTTGATGGGTATCACATTCGATGTATGGTCCAATGTGCAGACCAATGAATATTATGCGCAGACCCGTGTCATTAAGTCCAATGCTCCCCAGATGTTAGCAAGAGTCCAAAAGATGGTCTACAGTGAGGAGGGCATAGTGAATGGACTAATTGATCCATTAAGAAGTTGTTGATGGGTATCCCTTCCGATGTACATATGTCCAATATGCAGACGAATGTATTTCCAGGGCATACCCGTGTCATTAAGTTGGTGGGTAGTCTGATTTTTAACCGACTTAAAGAAAAAAGAAGGAGGTTATCAATTCGACTGTTATATATCATATATATTGAATGGTTTAGAATTTAGAGAATCATATTTGTTTTAAACTAATCAATGATGCTAATCCTATAGATTATATCTGTTATTTTATTTTATTCTATTGTGTTTTTTTTTTTTTTATCTTTTGTAGCTTGGTCTGATATATTACATAGCAAGGGCACCACTATCTATACCGACGATCCGGTTAATACGCAATCCTGAGCCTTGCGGCCTTGCCCGACCGCGCGTCGGGGGCAATGGTGCATTGTATGCGGCTGTAGGCTACCATTATTGCCATCACCAATAATGGTTCCATTAACATTAAATGCAATTCCTACCGCTACTGCAATGACACCATTGTTATTATCAAGGCATGATTCTTCTCAATTACAAACAACAACAACAGCAACACCAATACCACAAGCAACAACAACAACAACATCAGCAGTGACGATTATACCATTGCTGCCGCCACCACCAATAGTGATATTATCACCGCCAACACTACCAAGTCCGCCTCAATTAACTTCTTCAACATATGTAACGACTAACGCTGCCTCTGCTTCTGCTGCTGCTGCTGCTGCAGCTGTTGCAACTGCAACTGTTGTAGTTCCATCAACAAGAACCACAGCAGCAGCAACAACAAGAACACATCAACAACAACAACATTATCAACATAATCAACATAATCAAAATAACAACCAACACAATCATCATCCTTCTTCATATTCTTCATACCGGCCACATCATCCACCTAATTATAGATCATTCCAATATCAAAGAAGAAGACCAAGGCCAAGACCACCAACAACAGCAACAGCAGCTGCAACAACAACAACTACAACAACTGGAACTGCAACGGCAACAGCAACAACGTCGACTTCGACGTCACAT
The DNA here is from genome assembly GCA_037043315.1 of Amiota communis. Classification (NCBI taxonomy): domain Eukaryota; kingdom Metazoa; phylum Arthropoda; class Insecta; order Diptera; family Drosophilidae; genus Amiota; species Amiota communis. The sequence goes on from JBAMAV010000678.1 coordinate 78,883, forward strand.
CAAAATCCAAATCCAAATCCACACCATCATCACCATCCCTCTCATCATAACAGTAGTAATAATAATAATCATCATCATCACCAGCAGCAACAGCATAACAATCCGCATCAGCCATACCTCCACCCCCATCATCCACGTTTTCAAAGTCAACAACAGCTGCGTCAGCAACATCAACAACAACATCATGCACAACATAATCCCCATCCGCTTCCACTTCATCCAACTCCACAACAGCAACAACAAATATTACAGCAACAACAACAATTGCAACACCTAATTCATCAGCAAGAGCCGCTACAACTACAATTAATTGTAATTAAACAAATAAATACAATTTAAAACAAAAACAAAAAAAAACAAAACAAAAAAACGGATACAAACAAAAAAAAAGAAAAACAAAAAAATTTATAATTTTAAATGATTTGTGATTTTATTAAATTAATTTGTATTTTTTTTTTATTCATTTTTTTATTTGATTTAATTCATAATTAAAATAATTAAAATTAATTGTTAATTTAATATACAAAATAATACAACAACATAATATCATTGCTTTTGTTTTTTTTTTTTTTATTCAAATTTGTTGTTACATTTTTCTTTCTCAATTTCATTTTCATATATTACATTTTTTTTAAATAATTTATATACATTTTTTTTGTAGGTTTAAGTTTTTTTTTTATTGGTAATTTTTGATTAATGCATGATTGAAATAATTTATCCAACATACTATACTACTATACCATAGTATATAGTGGATGGTGTTAAACCACAAATCAAAGAAACAAATGAAATGAATTTTTAGTCGCTTTTTAAACTAAAAGATAAAATTTCCTCTTTTTCTATTTCATTCATATATACTTTTTTTGGACAGCGTGAAATTTTAGCAAAAGCAAAACTCAACTCGAAATATTGAACAACAACAACAAACAACCAGCGACTACTTGCAACAACTACTAACATATAACCACCCAAAACCATTCTAAGCGCCAATCAATCAATCAATCATTGAATCATTGAATCAGTCAGTCAATAAACTACTACCTACATACTACTACTAACCCAGCAAAACAACTAAACAAACTTAAAAAAAATTTATCAAGCAGCAGCCAGCAGCAAAGCAAGCAGATGGAAAATAACAAATCTTTAACTTATTAAAATCTCATGATTCAAATTTGATTAAGAAAAAAATAACTATAGAAAAGATCATACAGATACTTATTGAAACAGCAAAAAAGTATAGACAAAAGCATTAACAAAAAGAATTAAGAATAATAAACACAATTTTATAAAATATTTAATAAATTTGTATAAGCAAAACAGAGAGACAGAAGAGAAACAATTAAGAGAAAAGGAAAATAAAACAAAATTAAACAAAAAAAAAAAAAAAACAAGCACATTATATATAACATAAAAAAAAAATACAAAAGACACGCGCGAAAAACATAACCCTTCCTTGGCAGTCGGGTAAAAAAAAAAAGAAATGTAAAAATTCATAAAATAAAAGACAAAAAGTATTTATTATTAATTTCTTAAAAACAAATAAAACATATTGAGAAAGAGAACAAAACAAACAAAATTAAACAAAAAAGGGGAGAAAAACAAACAAAGGGGAGAAAAACAAACAAAAATTTAAAATTGAGAAAGAAAAATAAACAAAATAAAACAATTGAGAAAGAAAAAGAAACAAATGTTATTAAATTAAATAAAAAAAAATCAACAAAAACATGATAAATGTATATAATGCAACTATTATTATTAATATTAATATTATTATGATAATCTATTATAATCTATAAAACAACAAAATAATATATAATATAAAATAATAAAAATGAAAGAAAAAATTAAATAAATTTATAAATGAGAGAATAATTTGAGAAAATAAAATAAATAAAATTAATTAAGGAAGAAAAATGTAAATAAATTTTTCATTAATAAATAATAATAATATACATACATATACATATATTTTTTTTTAAAATACTATAAGCCACCAAAAGAACATAGAAAAACTATTTACTATTTACTTAAAATAAAAATAATAATAAAATATTCAAAAAATAATATAAACTATATGAAAAATGAAATAAAAAAAAAGACAAATAGATCATAATATGATCAAACAAGAAAGAAATGTATTTTCCCAAGTAAATAAAAAAAAATAAATTAAATTAAATTAAAGAAAATTCATTCAAGAAAATAAAATTAAATATACTACTATATATATATATATAAAAAAAAAGCCATGAAAGAAAATAATTCTGTTTTTTAATATTAAATGTAAAAAAGAATGTTTTTTGTTTTTTTTTTTTTTTTGTTGACCAAACAAAAAGAAAACGAAGCTTAAAAAATCAAAACAAAATTAAAAAAAAAAAAAACAAATAGAGATAATATTAACTTCGGCTCTATCGATGTTTAAATACTCTTCACACAAACACACACCACACCACACTGCACCAGTGATGCCAAAAGCAAGACAATTCAATCCCAACAAAAGCGGAAAAAAGGGACAAAAAATATTTAAAAAAAAAATAACAGAAAAGATTTTCTTTTAATGTCAAACAACCAGATGGGTTTTCATACATTTGTTTCATCATCGGGATATTTATAGGAGCTTAGATTAAGATGACATCTAATTAATATTAAGATCTCCTATTAAGAAGATCGTTGGGGTGAAGCCTTTTCAAACGACGGCTTATTGTATTGCGTGTAAGACATCTTGCCAGAGGATTCGGGTGGTTTAGCAAACGATCATTGTATCGGCTGCTGAAAAAATGTATTTCCTCAATCACCGTAGGCATTTTAAGGTCACGGTGTGGTATGGTGTTTCTAACATACCATGGTGCACCAGTTATGCGTCGTAGAAAAAAGAAAAGAGGACAACATTTTTGTTGCCTTCTTATGTTTATTTTTAATAATTTTTATTTTTATAAATTAGATGAGTTTCATCTATCATAGTCATAATCCACTTCATGTGCATTAGTACCAATCATATTTAAATAAGATTTATCCGCCACCTCATATGTGTTACAGCATGCGCTGTGCCATTGCAATCCAAATCTTATAAAAAAGTGTTGAATTTTGTTATAAATGTTGCTAGGTACAAAAATGATTAGTTCCCTCGTCACAAAACTCAAGTGAATATTATAATAATATTTTATTGATTTCGCTGCAAAATTTTAAATAATGGCTTTTTTTGTGCGTCCGTAAAATGTTTTCTTTATGAAAACGAATCATCCTATGTAGGTATATTCTTTAAAAATTCGAAAGTTTTTTCATAGTTGATATAAAATAAGAAATTAAATTCCGGGGTTAAGTTATTTGGAATTCCAGCAATTTGCATTCCAGATGGCTGCACTATGTGCATTTATTTCCTAGGATATTGCAAATTACTGGAATGAAATTAGAGAAAGAACTCAGAGCCCCTCATATCAACAAATATTTCACCTTTTTAGCCACGCAATCCAAAACATTATAGGCATTGACTGCGATGCCGAGGTACCGCTTATTGTCAAGCGCAACTGCAGTTATGCTTATCTTCACACGCTACTGCAGTACCGCTTGTTGTTAATGGTACGCTGTACCGCTACCCAGGTGCGGAGAAGCGGGTGTTAAATTATATAAAGTTCAACAACAAAATCTGTGCAATTCAGACGAATGCCACATTCCCACGCAATGTTGTAATTTTAGCATATTCCTAGAATTACAAACAAATATTAAATAAATATATTAAAAGTAAAAGAAGATAGATTTCTGGATAGGAAATTTGATAGTACAGCATACTATGCAGTATAGTACAGTACAGTACATTACATACAGTAAAGTATAGTAGGGTTAGAGCCTATAAAAATTGGGCAAAAATTGTTGCAATATTGTTAGAAAAACACCCAATAATTGTTAAAAAAAAGGGAAATTTAAACTTAATTCTCATTATCTGTATCATTGTTTACAAAATTGTTATATTGAAAATTTGATTGTATAAGCGATTGATCAGACAAAATGTATTGATAAATTGAAAATGAACAGATGTAAAATTTACTTTTTTGATAATGACTGGTAAATTTTCAAAGAAATATACGTACATCCGGATTATTCGATACAACTTCATTTAGCTTAGCTTAGTTCGGGTCCCGATAATTTACCTTTGATTGACATCAACAAATTCAATTGTTCTTGTACTGTCATTCCTAGTTTCATTGATTCAGTCAAGAACGTGAATTCATGTAATCTCAACAGTTTCTTTTGTAGATTTTTGTCATTTAACGGCCTTTGAGTAATTTTCCAGAGGAAGCACAATATTTTACATCAAGTAATTTTTTACTAAGATTGATTTCATTGGAAAAATTTGAGAGAGAATCAACTCTATGGGGCACCAGGAAGCAATTGGATAACCAACACCACTAGACAGTAGACATTTAGAAATTTTATTGAGGAAATCAGTATGTGCAAGGCACTAACGTGGATTGGCACTTGTGTATTTTGTGTGTGTGTTGTTGGGTACTCAAACACCAATATAGTAGAATATTTTCAAATCAACTTAAAATCTTACAATGATTCTTTTGTGCCAAATAATAATTTATGTATATAATTAAATGGCGGCAAACACACCTAAGCCACTCAACAGATTTTGATAAAAAAAAATTCCAATTGGATGTTGTACTCCTTAGACATCAAATGAGCATCATTTATAACATGATAGTAGAGTTTTTCCAAAGCACATTGTTTACAGAGAAGTGTTAGTAGCACGCGGTTTACCCTAGTATGATAATCAATTCATCAACATCTTTTGATGCTACAATTCTTTGTAAGCTTTAGTGGCCTGCAGTATAACATGGTTTTTCCATATGACCAGGTCTGTTGATGTCAGGTTGGCAAAGTTTTAGGTTGTTGTCGCCATGGGTGATTTTCAATCGCAAAGGATCATTTATAACGACCGTATTCGGTCGCCAGATAGTCATTTTTGGTTATCGACAGATACACCAATGCATGTTAAATAGGAAAAGCTTTATGATCGCATCACTATCCCATTTCACTTTACTTTTTGTTGAATTGAATTGAATGCATCAAGGAAAATGAAAATTATTTAAAAAATTGTATATACTAGTATATATAAGAATTCTATTGTGATTCAGTTATGTGACCTTTACAGTTCTCCCTTAATCTTATTAATATGCTATTCTATTAAGTGTGAGTGATATATGATGTGTGAAGAGTATCAACAAAGCAAAGAATTTAGTATACTGTTGAAGTTGAACTCTTTGCTACAGAAAAGTCTTAACTGTATATGTTAATATATACATACATGCATACATACATAGATATAAATAAATAAATATGATAACATTAATTAAATATAGTATATAGTATATAGTAGTGTATTTAAGAATAATAAAAACAAAAAAAAACAAAGTAACTAAAATAATTAATAGTAATTTATAAAAATAAATATTGATAAATATTAATATATATACATGCATATATCTTTATAAATTCAGTGTGAAAGCAATTTGTTATGTAAGAACAACAATTAAAAATTAATGTATGTAATAAATATTAGGATACATAAACATAAATACATATATATAAATATAAATTAATTAATTAACAACAAAACCAATAGTAAAAACGAAACAAAACAAAACAAAAATAAATAAAAAACAAAAACATTTTCTTTTATTTTATTTTATGTTCGTTTTTTTAACTATGCAGTCAAACGGTATAATAATACATACATATATCTATACTATATATAAATGAAAAAATTTAATATATTTAATAAAGAAATATATAGATAAATAATAATAATAACGGGCCCGAAATATAATCATCTATATAAAAATAAAAAAAAAAAGGAAAAATTCAAAAAACCAAAAAATAATTTTTAAAAAATGAAATGGGACAATAAAATATGTACATGTCTCAAAATTCACTAAAGAATTAGTAAACAGAGTGTGAGAACGAGAGCGAGAGAGACAGAAACAGAGACAATGAAACACTGAGACCAAATACCAGTTAGAGTATTTATTATTTTTCTCGGTCCATGTAACATAAAGGTGAGTTTGTTAATTTTACCAATGTGTTGCTATTGAAAGTAAATGAATGAAAGAATTTGCATTAAATTAAGTGCTCCAAAGTACTTGACGAGTCTGCTTAGAGCACACAAGTGGTACAAGCTCTTCACAGAAGGCCAACCAACGAAAACCTTGAATCATTGAATAAAATTGTTATGAAAAATCATTGAATTACTATTGGAGAAATTACTGATGATTTGGGCAAAGCGTTTGAATCATGCTATGTTTGTTTTTCGGATGTTTAGGACATGAAACGTGTGGCAAAAACTGCTAACGAAACATGGGTGAAAAAAAATTTAATACAAATTTTTTCATGCATTTTCTTTCAATAGCAAAACATCGGTAACATTAAAAAAAACACTTGTCATCTTTATGTCTGTTAAAAACAAATTAAAAATGCAAAATGGTTAATAATGTCAATATACATATGTTAGGGACATGTGTACCAACATAATCAAAAAATAAAAAATATAAAATTGTGGACCAAGAAAAATAAAAAGTCCTTTGACTTCTTGAACACACTACATACTACATAGCAAAGACTGAATAATTCACTCACAAAACTTCGCATTCTTATTTTTCTTGAGTCATTAAGTCTGGAACCTCAAGATTCAATAAATTTGAAAGCGATTTGTCCAGTCTATGGTACATTGTATGTTATAGTATTTGGAAGAGACACAGATTTTGAATCATTTGTAAATCATAAATTGTAAATTTTTATTGATTGACTACTACATAATAATGTTAAAAACTTTCCCAGCGAGCGATGCTACGCCCTTGCTCAAAAAAACAGGGTAACAGGATCTATGACAGAAAGAGGAATGTAGCGCCAACCATTCATTTTCTCAATTCAATTTCATTTCATTAACATAACTGACATTGTTGTACTTACTGATGAAAAACGGCATGCCGATAATGTATTTGTTCTTTTAGTATTTTACTAACCTTTCTCAGATACCTAACAAATACAGAATGAAATGTCAAAGTGACACGACACTTCATGTCAATGACTTCACGTCAATGTACAGACGTTTAAATTATTTGGATATTGTTCATACAAAAATACACAAATCGTAGGTGGGGGTAGGAGGGTGAAAAATACTTTACGACCTATTCTCATACCTATCAAAAATACAAAAAAATTTCATAAAAATCGGTCGAGCCGTTTCGGAGGAAATTTCAATATATTATTTCGGTTACTCAATCAATATTTGTTAATATTTTCCATGACCATTGATGGAAGATATTGTATATATATCTATCATACAAATATGGATGAATGGTCTTGGACAATGCAAAGAGTCCAAAGGCTTTAGTTAACAGGTTCTAGATTCCGATTATATATTTTAAAATTAAATTGTGTCATCTAGCTGCCAGACCGGATCTTAGGTTATGTTATAAAGTGTGTTCCAAAATTTACGCAAGATTTGAATTAAATAGAAAACACATAAATAAAGTACATAGGATAGGATTATTTATGGCCTTCGAGCATCAGTTACAGGGGGTCGTTCAAGTATTTCGTAAGCAAATTTTCAATGATTTTAGAAATGATTTTTAAGATTAAAGTATTACAAAAAACCGAAAATTATAAACCGTTTAATATTATCATTATTTTGTAAGTTTTCCATCATTTAAGTTTTAGAATATCCCCCCGGCTCCCTGTTTAAGAAAAAATAAGAAAAAGTTGAACCTTATAATGCTTACTTAATACTTGAATGACCCCAGTCACTGCTTTAGCAGCCTAATTTTCAAAAAATTATGGTCCAATGATGCCTCCAGCCCAAATAAAGACACGTATGGTGTAACGCTCCATTTTTACTAGGTTTGACAGCACTTTACTGCACAAATGTTAGCATATTCAAATCTTGCATTAATTCTAGGACATCCTTTATATAGGGGTGGTGGTTAGCTTAATCTTAGACTGTTAAAGATCCATTGTGATAAATACTTTATTACTATTTCCTAGTGAACCATGAACCTTCAGACTTTCATATATATGTTTAGTCGATGCTCCTTGATGACTGGAAGAGATGGGTGCTACACACAACATATTTGATTAGACAAATGTATACAGTGGCGAGCAAAAATTACTAAATATTTGTGACTTAGTTGAATAGTACAATAATAAATACCAGATATTCATTAGCAAAATATCTCAAAAAAAAAAAGAAAAAAAATATGATATACATAGGTATATGTATTTAAAGTCAGGATTATATGCTTCTATTCAACTATGAACTCCATATACATATGTACTAGACTTTTGGTAGAAACACATAATTTCTTGTGTGATATGAAAAAAAAAAAAAAATTAATATTCTAAGTAGTTTGCTATACCCTTCATATGCAAAACCTAAAATGTTCTTATTCTAGTTTCTAGTAGGACAAGTTTTCTTTAGAAGCTCCAATTTTCAGGCTATATCCTTCATTACTTGCTTTCCAAGATTTAATCAAATACTTTAAACTTAAACTAATTTACTATTGTAATTCGTCTTCTTGAACATGAATATGACAGAGAGATACATATCTATCTCTATGCTATCTCTTTTGCATTCAGTTACACTTAACAACATGAACATCAGACCTCTCTCTCTTCACGAAGCTTATACTTGTACCATATATCTAACACACACTTGTAGAGACATTAAAAGAAAAGTTTCATATGATTATAATAATTGCGTCAAGTTTATTGATTTTATTAAACAATTTTACATGTGATCTTGGGTTGAGTTACATCCCAAACATATTACTATATAGGTATTATCATGTAAGAGAAGTGTTTGTGAGGACATACAATAGAATATTACATAGAAACAGATTGATTTTGTTTGTTACAATGCATACTAATACTCTATGGGTCTATCCGTTCCAAACATCATCAGACATTACATCTTTTCACAAATATGTAATACTAGTTATTCACTCTTACTTGATTAAAAAAAAAAAACAAAAGTTGCAAAGATAATAATCTACTTAAAAGATACTTATGTTGAGTAATATACTACATAGATAAGTTATAACAAACAAATCGTTCCAATATTATTACATACTAGTACTTGACATAAGAGCCACACAATTCTGGTCAAGGTTGTAGATGGTGGTTGAAGAAGCTAACTCATTATAATGCTTTCTGTGTCGTGAACCATATATAATATTTTCTTTTTGGGACACGACATTTTGTGATTGAAACAAATTTGAAGATTTTTCAACACGGGAACAGGCAACAGACAATTAGCCATACAAGAAACATGTGGTTTCAAGATTGATTCCGAAAAATTCAGTTCAGTATATTTTGTAAAGTAAAGTAAAAAACTGTCTGTATCTTCAAAACTAAGTCAACTACCGGGTCCAAATATAGCTAATAACCATCCACTTGATGCGCTTAGAAATTCATTTTTTTATACATGTATAGATATATAGGAATTGTACTTTGGATTCATATGTAATGTCCCCTTGAGAAATTAGAGATTTGTCCCATTTATCAAATTCAACTAAGTAGATTGAAGAAGTTTTTCCTTAATTGATATTTTTTATTTTACCTGGAACTTAAATTGATATATGTATACCTATATTTAGTATATGTATGTATGTATATTGTACTAATATGAACTGCATAGTTGATAAAATTCATACAGAGCTCAAGATTTTAGCTTAATATCCTTAAAAACTTCTCATTGAGAGTGAAGGATATAAGCAATAAGTTGCATATAGAATCATAAATTAAGTATAAAAATAATAAGTATATATATCCATATATTCTCAGTATAATCAAATGTCTATAAATAAGTATTATAACATATATATATATATATATATATATATACAATAATCGTAGTATAATAAGTGCATATATTTATATATATGTAGGATAAACAAGAAAGTTTTAAACTCTAGTACACTATAGCCCTTGGAATGTAAATGTATATATGGTACAATGGCAGGTACATAAGTATGTTAATATAAATAGTAGTATTCTAGTATTATCCATTTTTTGTGATCCAATATTTTTCTGAACCCTATAAAATCTATAAATCTACAGGGTGAGTCAAAAAGGACGGACGTTTTTAAAAAATTCATAAACTTGTTAAGGATCATTGAAAATTTTTTATTTGAATTTTTAGAATCGTTAGGTCAAAGCATTTAAGAATGTCAAGTGTGGAAAACAACATGTGGTGACCACCACCGGCGATGCAGCGCTGAAGCCGTTTCACGAAGTTTGCGTCTACTTTCTCGAGCATTTCTGGCAGTTTCCTCGCGAATCGCTTCCTTCAATTCCTAGAGGTTTCGAGGCTTGTGCATCTCTATAAGAAAAAATCGCATTTGGAGAGATCAGGTGACCGAGGTGACCAATTAACGTCCCTAAATCGGGAAATCACACGACCTGGGAAGTGACGGCGGATGACTCCCGTTTTCATAATCCCTTGGCTGCAACTCTTGAACAATTACCAATTTGTAGAGGTGGAAATGCAGTTCATTGTGTAAAATACTCCTTGCCGATGGATTACTCAAGCGAAGTTGAGCGGCGTGGTTTCGTGCAGAACGACCTGAGCTGCGCATGAAGGCTTGGCGGACCGCCTCAACATATTCTGTCGTTCGAGCCGTTCGTGGACACCCTGGGGGACGTCTGTGTGCGAAGTGCTTCCACCCACCGAAGGATCGTGTTATGCGTGGGTACTCTTTGGTTCCGATGAATGTTGAAGTGGCGTCGGAATTCACGCTGAACAGCGGTGATCGACTCGTTATTTCGCACGAAACTCTCGTAAGCGTAAACGCGGTGTTCCAACATCCACAGGGCCTTGACGGTGACTGAAAAAAAATGCTATTACCGGACGAACATAACGGTACCAACTCCCCACCCTTCGATCTTTTATGGGGGAACTACTAGCCATTTCAAAAACGTCCGTCCATTCTGACTCAACCTGTATAATCTCCAGCATCTATAAATAAGTTCCTGGAAAGTTTTTGGTTGAATTTCTTTAAGAAGAAATAAATAAACATACTAGAGAGGGGATCAACTCACTGTATGTTATGTATATTGTGCACTAATGTAATGTTATGCGTACTTAGTTCATTCCTCTTTTAGTGTCTTACTAAGTACTACTTATACACTACTACTACTGATAATTGTAGAAACCCTATACATTATACTTAGTATAGGGTAGTATGGTAAGTGTATGTAGAAATTGCCAGGACATAAACAGTCTTTCCTGGATTCATCTACATAGTACATAGGTGTATATGTAAATCTTAATTAATTTTAATCAATAATCCTGAAGGAATTAAAAAAAAAAAAAACAAAATAACTTAACAATTTAAGAGAAGAAAGTACTGATACAACCTAAAAGCTCCTAAGTATTGTACTTAGTAGTTTTTATACGAAAAAATACTTGCATCAGATGACTTTATTTTATCGATGATATGATATCCTTAACCCTAATAACCTTAATAATATTGTACATACATATACATACATACATACTACACACACATATATAAAGGAAAAACTAAAAAAATCCAATTTAATTCTTCTATGGGATTTTCCTAGTACTGGTAACTTACTTACCATATACATAATATAGTTAAAGAATATAAGTGTTGTATATTAAGATATTGCGTTTATACAATTAACAAATATATTATCATAAAAATATAGTAAGTATATAAATTAAATACGGCTCCACCGAAGCTTATCCTTACTATTCTTAGTCGCTGTAGACCCAAGGTTTTTGGAATTTTGAAATGAAATTTTTGTGCAAGTTCCTTTTTGGTAAGCATATGCATATGCATATGTTTTGTCGCATTCTTGTCATGATCTGATCTGATCTTAAGATCTATGCAAAAATTCAGTTCCTTATCTCTTAAATCAGGGGGTCTATATAGATAAGATAAGAAATTTTCCAAAAATCATTCCTTAATATTTCAAATATTTAAGAGAACTTGGGAAAACACAAATACAAAATTACATTATTGTAATTAAAATTAAATACATAAATAATATTAAAATTAAGTACTACAATATAATGTGTGTATAATACTATATTATATATAAAAATTATATAATTAATTTACACTATATATACTTAATACCTATGTGTATACACTCCGTTTCACTTGAATAGCCCACATTACAAAGTGTTCTTCATATATACATACATACATATACTTATCTATAAATTTGACAAAAAACCATTTAATCAGGTGTGTCACAGAAATCTAGAGAAATAAAAATTGAATTGATTTCAAAGCCTAAAAATATGCAATTAAAATTTTCATAATTTTAGTATACAAGTATATACATATTTACTCCATAATTAAAGTATCAGTATTATGAAAATTTTAATTGCATATTCTTAGGCTTTCAATTAGGCAATTCAAATTCAAATTCTCTCGATTTCTGTGACACACATGAATGGTTTAAATTTAGTTGTTTTCTTTTCTACATTTAATAAGACAAAACAAAGAAAATTGCATGTGTATCATCGTACACGTGATAGAAGTGAAACTTTTTAAAAACAGACAGAGAGACAGAGAGATTATCTCAAAACAAATACAACATTTGCATACAAAATATTCTGTCCAGTTAATTTAGCTATGTCTGTCTTTCAGTCTGACCGTCTGCTTATACGTCTGTATGTTGCTTTTGTTTTCTTTGGCGTCTATCCCCTCTTGCCCAAAAATTAGTTCAACAGCGATCTTCTGTGTGTTTCTCGTTCACTTTTCTTCGTACATTCGCTTGTTTTTGTACAACACACAATCCGTTTGTTTGCATGTTGTTGTTATAAACATTTTTATACACACAAGCTGCATGTTGCTGTTGTGGAAATGTAATCTCTTTTTTGAGACTTTTCCGGTGGATTTACCACAAATTACTTGTTGGGAATATGGCAATAGAAATACACATTCTGTGAAAATTCATGAGATACAGAATTCGAATTTCTATAATGCGTGTGTTCATTGCAACATATTCGAATGTGTATGGCAATGATTGCACGAACATCATTTGTGAAAAAAGATTGTTAGAGTGAACACGCTCCAAAATGAGCAGACAGAATTCATTGATTGCTTTGAAAATGAGCCAGCATTGTGTCAAAATAAGCTCTAAGCAAATTTGTATAACCATCAAGGCCACTCACTGAATTTTTTTTAGCAATTAATGTTCGTGAGAATTGTTCGCCTAGTTTGTGGGCAAATGAATGAACAAGTTCAACGAACAAATTCGCATGTGTATGGCCTGCTTAAGCAAAATAAATCTTTTTTTTTTGTTTTCTTTTGCCAGATAATCAATCTTCTTCATGATCTTGTTTTTTTTTTAAATTGTTTGTTCGCTTTGATTATCTCTATACACTTCATAGAGGATCTCAAATTCAATCAGACTTATAAGGACTAATAAAATACAGAAAGAATATTATAATCAATTTATTAATATTATTTCTATTTAATTCCGTTGAATTATATACAAAACAAATGGGGTTACAAATTTTAGGTTTATTTCTTAATAATACCAATACCAGATTCACATCCTGTATTCCATTGAAAGTGAAGTTTTGTTGTATTATGTTATATCTGTGTATTTCTGTAAATTTTTTAATGAATGATATTTTAAATTTTCAAATACAAAAGACTTATGTTTTTCGGTTAAGATGCTTACATATGCGGAGAACCTGTTTCAACATCTGCTGACGACCCAGTACAGTATGTTAAAAGTGTCAGTTCTGTTAGGGAAAGTCTTTATACGTATGAGTCCGTGATTTCCATATCTTGGTGCAAAATGCACATTTATTTCTGTAAGGGGATGGCAGATATAGAGGAGCGTATTCCTTCAACAATGCGGATAAATTCTTTAACTGGTATTCCTCGGGTTTCGAGTCTTACAATAGCATAAATATGTCATATTGAATGATTTACCATTAGTATAATGGCCTTTAAAATTCTATCTGGTATTAAGTCATACAAGTTTTTAAATCAAGCGAAATTGTAGCTCATGCTCATTGGATGGCCTCAAAAAGTTTAGTTTTAGTTGAATATTGCTTTCCAGACTCATAACTTTTTCAAACTAGCCACCCGCAAACATGGTAGCCAGTTCAAAAATGTAACATTTTTTGTCTCGATTCATGATTAAATCACACGGTCATTGATGCCAGCAATCTATCATAAAAACAGGACATATTATTTTATAAATTTTATCTTATAAATTTATTTTTTAAATTAGATGAGTTTTATTGCCTCATCTATTAGGTCATAATTCCTCTACATCTGAGGTATTTACAAAAATTGCAGTAGCCTTATTGTTGTCTTTTGGATCGAAGGACAGATATGTCCGGAAAAAAGCTAAAATGGCATCACTGATAGGTATTAGAGGCCCAAAAAGGTTGTCAAATAATGGGAAAGATTTTTTCAGAATGTCTTGGCAAGATTTAGAGCTCATGTTTGATGATAAAAATTGAAGTTCCAAGGTGTCATAATAGGATACATTTCCCCAAAACATAACTCCAACGATTCGGTGGTGCGAAAATGATCTATCTTTTCTTAAATCATGGAAATAATAATTAAAGTCATCAGGGCCGTCCAAATTAAATTTTTTTCATTTGAAAAAGTCAACAAAAACTTAACCAAGATGGTGTTTTTTCAGTTTTAGACGTTGGAGCCTTCGAAATAATGCACCAGACAGTAGTTTTGCTGACATGGACTCCATTATTAGCTTAGTTTTATCGATGGAATCATGGCATTTAAATGCTTTGAACATATTTTCTCTATAAATTTCAATATTATGACTAAAATTATGTACCAGTTTTCGACTTCTACTATTTTGATTTGCACAGCGATATTCCCCGAACTTTTATTATTGAAAATTATCGAGATTTATTGAAAATACTTCATTCGATTCATTAATTAATAACTTTACTTTCCGAGGAAACTGTTGAAATGAAGCCTTAACCCTAATGTTCTTGCTATTCAAGTAAAACAAAATAATATAGATAATTTTTCATCTGTTAACTTGTGTTTTGTCAAAGTCAAAGATACAATTGTATATAAAGAAAACTTTGTAAGGTGGGCTATTCAAGTGAAATGGAGTGTATATACATATATTAATATAGTATATACTTATATAAATAATAAAAATAAAAAAACTTAGTAAAGAAATACATATATTTACGATACCAAAAGAAAAAAAAACAAATTTTTTTTTATATAAGAAAATTTCATATAAACATCTAAATTAAATAATAAATTAATTACTAATTAATTAATTAAGAAATGTAATAATGAGCTTCTTAAGCCTCTTGATAAATGGTGTAATGATATTTTGATATGTGTGTCTATACTACTTAGTACTATATTCATGCAAGCCATAGAAATATATACAGAAACTGACGTGTATCTAACCTACTTTTAGATTGGGTTGGATTGTATTGGGGAGGCTTCACATAAGCCTTTAAATGCCCACCATGTGTCCTAATACATGGGAATCCAACCTGATACTTATATATACTTATATACATACAATACATAATAAGTGTATGTACAATTAAAATTATTTGGATAAAATTTTTGAATAATACGATCAAAAATTATATTTAAGTATAATTAATAGAATTATTTAAGTTAAACAAAAAAAAAATTAAATTTTAAATTAAATTAAATATTTATTATTATTAGATATTAATTATTATATTGATAAAAAAAAAATTAAATTTATTCATTGTTGTGTTGTGTGTACTAAGAATTTAAGAATATACTTAATAAACTATATTATTAAAATTATAAAATTATTGTGTGTGTATAAAATAAAAATAAATAAATAATAATACTACTTATCTGATATACAATAGTATATTTCTCTTTTATTATTTCTAATTTAAATATTTGTAATAAAAAATATGTAACATTTAAGAGCATATTAATTGGAAAACAAAAATACATATTTAATTAATTAAATATAATTTTATTTTCATATATAAAATTTGGTAAAATGGTAAATATATTTTCTGTTTATTCTCTCTATTTAATTTCTCCTCCTCCTATCTCCATCTCTTTCTCCTTCTCCTTCTCAAAATCCATCTACACCTCATTCACTTCTTTGGTATTTTTATTGATTTTTATTTAAAGGAGACGAGCTGTGAATTAATTATATATATATAAATTTAATTAAATAACTATTTTATTTAATGATTTGCTTATATAATTAAAATTTAATTTTTAATTAAAAAATTGTGTTATTCCATGGAAAAATATTTACAATCTTATTTATATTAATTAATATAAAAAAATAAACTAAAATTGACACTTACATATTTATAAGTAGTATATAATATTGATGATTCATCATCACTGAGGGCTTGATGCTCTCTATAGTAAGTACTACTTATAATACTATATTCATAACGAATATAAATATATTCTGTAAAACATTAAAAAATTATTAGAAGTAAAATACAACCTAATGGATTCGGTTTCTTGAACAGCCATACAAGTGCATATAATAATATTAAAAAATATTAATAAAATGAAATACTATTCCATATATAAAAATATAATATAATTATATACATAAATCAACAACAATTTATGGCCATTCTAAATTCTTAAAAATATAAAAAATAAGTAAATATGGTAGATTTCCTTAACTTGCTTAAATGTTTACAGAAGCAAAACAATAGTTACTGAAAATATAATTAAATAAATAAATTAATGGACGAGAAATTTTTTAAATGTATAAATAAAAATTAAGAATTTGAAACTTAAGGAATACATGCATACATACATATGTATGTGCGTGTAAATTTTTTTCTATTTAATGTTTTTTTTTTTTTATATTTAAAAAAGAAATTAAAATTAAATCATAAATAGTCCGAAATAAAAAAATAATATATATATATATATATATTATATATATAAAACAAAAATTTATTTATAAGATGATAAATGAGTATTAAGTAAATAAAAAAAAAAACCCAATGATTTTTATAGAAATTAAGTGTGTGTGTTCGCTGTTGTAAAATCATTAACAATTGCATATACATATACATATATATAAATATAATATAAATGGATGTGTAATGAAAATTAATTAATTTAAATAAATATTTAATGAAAAACAAAAAATTTTATTTTTTTTAATTTAATTGTTATGCCTTTCAGTCAGAGTTCGCAAATAACAGTCAACATACATATATTTTCAATGCAGTTTGCTCACTGTAATAACAGAAATATATTAAGCCGATTGGTCGAACACTTCTGTTCCTTTACTTATGCAACAAACTGTTAAGTTTACAGTTGAGGGAAAAAAATGTCTGTCTAACAATAACCATTCCAAAAGACCAATTCGGTCAATCTGTCAAAAAGAAGTGTTTCTGAGAGGCCAGAAAGAAATAAGTGGAAAGCATAAATGTCTTTGTGTTGTTGGTTTGGTGTGACATGAGTTGATTGAGTCGGAGAGAGAGAGAGAGCGTGCAAAAAAATTCTGATCAGCATGTGCATGAGGCGAGCCAATGGCACACTACAAAAACATTTATTATTGGCAACAAATAGTTATGTGATTACACTAATTATAAATAGTTAACTATTGAAGATGCAGCAATACACTTTTGAGATAATTTTAATGAGTTATTAAATATAAAATATGCACACTCTACTGACCCCCTGCCGTATTTGGCTACGCCCTTGTTGTTGGATAATATTAGTATACACAACAAAGAGATAGAGAGGGAGAGAGAAGCGCAAAAGCAGCCCCCCATTCAAGTGCATATGTACCCAAAGACCTTTTCGTGAATTACTCCAGAATAACCAGAGGGAAGAGAAACTGAAAAAAGTGTTTTTGGTTGAGCGACAGTAGAAAATAAAAATCAATGTTCAATTGTCTCTTTTAACAGTTTTGCATTACGTGCGCATTTAACAGTTTTTTGCAGACAGCCTGAAACTGTTGACTGTTATTTGCTAACTCTGCTTTCAGTTAATGATGGAGCCTCTTATCTTAAACTTCAAGAGGATATTGATTCTTTACGTACTTGGTGCTTGACAAATTATTTAGATCTAAATATTTCTAAACGTAAGCTCATGACATATCATCGGTGTAAGCCTCATTTGTTTACTTACAAGATTGACAATGTCCTACTTGAGGGAGTCTCTACGTTAAATGACCTCGGTGTCCTGTTTGATCCTAAGCTATGTTTTAACCAGCACGTCTCTTCTGTTGTAAACAAAGCGAAGGGTGTTTTTGGTTTCATCAAAAGCTGGTCTATTGAATTTAATAACCCTTATACCACTAAGATTCTTTTTTGGTCTCTTGTGCGTCCAATTCTCGAGTATTGCTCTTGCATTTGGTCACTGCAATATTTAAAGTATCAAGATCGATTTGAGTCTGTACAGAAACAATTCCTTCTGTTTGCTCTTCGTAGCATAAACTGGAATCCTAATTCCCGGTTGCCATCTTACCCTGATAGACTCCTACTTATCAGTCTTCCGTCTTTGGCGCATCGTAGAATTGCTCTAGGGATTTCTTTTCTTTCATAAGCTCTTAATCGGAAACATTGACTCTCCAGAGCTTTTAAATCTTTTGAACTACGAGAAATTTTGTCCCTTTAGTGTTATATAGATGCACTACTAACTTTGCCCTTCATGATCCTTTCAGAGTTTTATGCTCATATTATAATAAGTTCTATCATGTTCTCTCTCCTGAATTATCTCCGAAATCAATTAATTCAATCATTATTCATTGCCTACGGGATTCATGACCTCACTGGCTTGATGCACTGGATTTTGCTGATTAGCTGTACCGTCTGTGTAGCTTATGTGCCTCTGACCTCACATGGCTGTGAGTATTATTTTTAAGCTGACAGTTTTTTTGTCATAGATTTTCATAAATAAATAAATAAATTACTAGTTGTCCCGGCTCGCGTTGCTACGCCCTCGGTCAAGGAATCTGGTCTTAAGTTAGTCTAGCTAAATTAAATTCAGTTTTTATACTCCTAATTTTATTAAGGTATTGCTGAGATTGCATTCGGTTCGACACCCTTCATTGAAGCACCTTATTATATAAGAAATTTTTCGTTTTGTTGTCATTTCTCGTTATCCTTCAGAAGTCGCGCTCCACTCCCGGTATAACCATCAGACATGAAGTGAATCCTGTTTCCTTTTTATATATAACAAGGACCTTCTAGAAATCGGTGTAAATTTTAGACTTAAAAACATTAGGAGACCAATTGGTATAAGAATATTTGAAGGATAATTATTAATTTCATATCGCATTTTACATAATTCTTTCTTCTTTCTAATGTCTATCATGTCTTCGTCGACAATGGTTTGCAAAAACGATCTAATTGTTTTTGTTACATACATATGTGGAAAATATGTTTTCCAAAAATATCGTTTCAGAATAACAGACTTTGTGAAAGAAGCATATTTATAGTGTTTTAAGGATATTTCGAGGAAGTTTCCAAACCTGAGTTATAGAAAGGGTGATGATTACGTTAAGCGCGTCGAAGAGTCTTTGCCTGATTTCCAACAACTTGGATGCAACGTGAGTGTTAAAGTACACTACTTGCACTCTCTGCTTGATTAATTTCCAGAAAATCTTAGTCATTTCAGCGAAGAACAGAAATGAGAAAGATTTCATCAAGACATACGTACTATAGAAGAGCGTCATGTAGGAAGATGGGATGGCTGACTATTGTTGGAGCTTGGAAAGGGATCTACCTGTCGTTGCTCATTCACGAAAATCTTATAAAAGAAGATTACATAGTGTTTCATAATTGTAACTATAAAAGAAAAAATTAGATGAAAAATGTGTATTTTTAAAGAAAGTTATAATTTTGAATAAACAAAAAACTAGAGCTGTTACGCCAAATCGACGCAATCAGTGCCTCGGATATTACCTTGAACATACATAAAATTCCAGGAAAATGTTTCAGTATTGACCAGTGTAATTACATATATTATGGTGCGGTTGCACTTTAACGGCATTTCAGTTTAACTGTCGATTTATGGCCCACAATTCTTTATTATAGAACTTTAACTCATAAATCGATTTGCATAAAAACAATTTCAGGGATGATTGTACAATGAATTTAAATTTTTTGGGAGGAGCTAAACTGCAAGCATATATGCATTTTTTAAAGTTGCCATATGCATAAAATATGATGTAGCTCACCTCTCAAAATACGGTTTTTTTTTTAAAATAGCATTGTACAAGAAAAATGTTCAATGTATAATCTTTATCCTGATTTTTAATAACATTTTGCAATAATTTTGAAATCTATAATTCACAAAATCGTTGAGAAAATGATAATAAAGGAAAATAACTGCACCATATGGCAACACTGCACAAACCAACATTTTAGGAACAGCTGATTTCCCACACATCTGCAATAAGCTTTGCATTTATAAGACACACATACATAAGGTTCGAGAAAATAACGACGGATTAAAGGGGTGCGTCTCTGACATTATAAAAATGGCTTCAAATAGTAATGATTCTACTAAACAAAATAAAAATCCGGATTTATCCGAAAACGCAAGTTTTGGTCAAGCTCATCAAGGAGATAAAGCACAACAACAACGGGATTGTCATCATGCCGAATCCTTGGAATTACAATCGCTTCTCAATAAGTTCACAATGTCTGAACTCTTTGGCTTATTTTCTTCGAAGCGCCTCAGTAATCCCCCAAATAAGGAGCAGAGATCATCAAACTCTAATAACCCCAATAAAAACAAGGGATTATAATTGAAACATTTGAAAATGAAGATACCCTCTCTTGGAAGAAAAAGAGCTGAAAAAAACAAATGCATCATTAATCTAAAGAGTGGAGTTCAACATAAGAAATTAGATCAAAATATCATCAAAAGTTCATTAAAAATATCTTGAAATTAATAAATAAAAAAATTTAAAAAATAAATTCATAAATTCTTTTTATTTTATTTAAAACTTTTTGACAAGGATCTTTAGATGTCCATGTCAGAAATTGAAAAAACCGCATGGGATTCGTTTGTTTGGGTAATTCCAAATTTTTTAGGTAATAGAAAGTGTTGAGGGAAAGAGGTGACTCGGAAAGCACATAAGTGAGTCTGTTGAGCGTTGCAACACAGCCATTGCAAGAATCGCATCATGGCTAAGCCGCCTTGGTCTTAGACTAGCGGAACATAAGACGGAAGCGCTACTCATTAGCAAGTAGCGAAAATCGTGGAGAGAGCTACGGTCACAGTCGGCAATACGGCCATCACAACTAAAAGATCGCTGGTGTATCTAGGGCTTAACCTAGACTATAGGCTCACCTTCAAAAAGCACTTAAAATACGCCAGTGATAAAGCGGCAAGATCGTGTACTGCTAAGCACTCGTGGGCCCAGACAGGTTGCAGGTTGCTGTTGATGAATGCAACCAAATCTATTAATATGCTGTATGGAGCACCAATATGGGCAAAAGCAATGGACAGGAGACATTTGGAGAGAATCTACAGACTGGGCGCACTCAGAGTAATCAGTATCGGAAGATGCCGCACTTGTACTCGTGGGGCTGGTGCCAATTGATCTACTCTCCATGGAGACGGCAGAGGGGTACGATTGGATATTACGGCCTCCGAAGGATCACAAAGAATCCAAATGATATGCTCAACCATCAGGACGTGGTAGACCCCCTGGGACAGCTCCACGAAACACCGCTGGATGCACAGCCAAGCAGAGTGGATTGGAAGGAGGCATGGTAAAGTGAATTTTTACGTCACACAGCTCCTGAGCGGTCATGGATGCTTTCGACAGTACCTATGCAGGTTCCACAACGAAGACGCCTCATGATGTATGCACTGCGGCAACCAGTATGAGGAAAACATTAGATTCGATATAGAGAGGCTTGAGTTAAGAGATGCCCTAGGAGCACAACCTACTGTCGCAAACATAGTTGGCACAAGCTGGATCATTCTTCCAAGTGGAATGCGGTTTCCAAGTTTGATCATGAAGAAGCTATGTGGCCTGGAGAGATCCCGTCGCAACCAAGACGCCGTTTAATTTTGTTGATTGAAGAAAGAAGCAGCAGTAGAATCACGAGCAGCAGAATAACCAGAAGCATAAACACCAGAAATAGAATCGGGCGGAGCAGTAGAAGCCAATAGAATAAAATGATAGTGTTTTGTATTTGAAATTTTATATTTTTTTATTTTTTTGGATTTTTTTTTTTTATTTTTTGTGAAAGTGATAATAGAATAGTGAAAATAGTAGAAAAAAATGGTTAGTGAGAGGTTGGTGATCTTGTTTTTACAAACGCTCACCACCGGGCACTGCTCCAACTACATCATTTTTGTTGCATTTCAGTTGTGTACCCGATGGTATAAAACGATTTGCAAAATAACCCACCATCCTTTGATCAGCGTAAACTGATTGTGCAAACAAATTTGGCTTGACAGAGTGCTACAAAGGACGGAAAAAAAAAATAAAAATAATTTTAACATTTCGTTTCACACAAAAAGTTGAGTCAGTTACTTACGTGGATGTAGAGAGCCAAATCGTTTGTAGTTTTTTCATCTTTGCCAAAATATGTTTGTATCGGAACTTGTCTTCCTTGAGAAACTTCTTCGTTCATTTGAGAAAATCTATTAAAACTTGATGGATGTTCCTTTAAATTAGAGCAAGAGGATCGGAATCCATCACCATCATCTTCAGGATTGGGCCTGTATGTCGAATAAGAATGTTCATTTTCTTTGGTTTCCGAGTTCTGAACATCACATTCATACAGTCCAGCCACTTTAATGTAATCCAAATTACTATCATCCTCATTGCCTTTGTACATACAAATAAATGCGCCTTTTGGTACAGCATCATTACAAAATAGGCCCCATTCATTATTTAAAGTCTTGAAAAGTTGTAAACGTATCTGAGATGCTGAGTGCTGAACGACGCGGTTTGAGCAATTCGAATCACACTTGCATTTAGAATTGCATTCATAGATCCCAGAGGCGACATGTTCATAAAGCCGCTTGTTTTGATAGCCAATTAGGCCGAGATGCTTCTTGGGTTTGCTGTTAGCTAATTCATTAAAAGTCTGTTGCCAGCAAGAGCATTTGGAATTATCCTAAGAAAAAATTATTGCCATCTAAAAATGTGTGCTTATGTGTAGAAGTATTTATTTTACTTACGCCACAATCAACTTCACAATCGCATCCAGAAAGAATCTTTTCATTAAGATTCAGAGAGGAACCCTGCGGAGTAAAATCAAAGTTATCTGGATTCAAGATATTCTCCGTAATTTGCAGGTATCGTCGTACCTCTGCCATGTTGTGAAGCCATTTACCACACGGTGCCTTATACAAAATGGGCTGTGTCACACGTTCCCATCCGGAACGCAACGGTATATCCAAGGGACTACCATCTTCCAATCGAGGGCATACTACTGTATTAGCGCAGTCGCGGTTGCATTCATGGTTTTTCATGGATGAGTTCTTTAAATCACTTACAGGATTTGAGTTTTGTGAATGATTTTGCAATGGATGTGGTGTCTTATATATTTCAACTTTTGTATTTTGTTGATTCACTTTCATTATTGGCGACCCGAGTTGTAGTTGATAATCTTCCCTTAACAAATGCTCTCGCTTTTCAGATATGACACAAACATAAGTTAATAAATTTAATTTTCTTTTAATTTAACTTACCAAACGAGGTGAACCTCGATACATCCATTCCATGCGCTTCGGCCTCCAGGATACATATTGGACTAACATTATACTGCAATCAATTTTGACAACGCGTATATGCCGCCAGTTGCCATTAAATATAGTATAAATTACTTGTTCCGTTTGGAAATTCATCAAAGGCCTATTTACGGAATAGTCTTCTAAATATTTCTGTATGAAATTACGTGAACCTGGACAAAAATCTTCCCAAACTTTATCGGATGCCTGACACACAACGCGTACATCTCTATGACTCACATATTGAGCATATCCATCATCATAAAATATCAAATATCTGTAGAAAATTCAAAGTTGGAAAGAATTGATTGAAAAACTGATACATGAATACATGCCTATATTTGTTGGCTGATGTTGAAGGCTCCGCAATAATACCAGGATAAAAACCATGTTGTGTAAATACTTTTTTCCTCATACAATGCTCTATCGAAGTGTCAAAAAGAGCAACAACCCGGGTGCCTTTAAATATAATATTTATTTAAATATAAAAGTACAAGCACACGATTAGTTTCAACTCACCGACGGTCAATGTTTCCAGCGGCGGATCAAAATAAGCCATCTGCTTAGCTGACACGGTCTTGGCCTGTACATAGTGCGGCATATGGAATTTGATTTTATATTTTTGTATAACTCCATTGATGCCGCCCACTATCTGGATTACTCTACATGGAAGCCAATGCATAATTGCTTGGCTTTTATACGCATAATAATTGCCATGTAAAAATATATGCTGCAAATTAAAAGATACACATATTCAAATAATGGTTAACTTCTTTCTAGGCTTAAACAAGTATATACATGATCATTATGGGACCCGGCATTATACGATTTCAATGTTGGCATGACTTTGGCATCAAATTCTATAATATCATCATAAGTCGCTTGGCTATTAGGCGCCATTATTTGAACTTCTTCTACTTCTTGTTCCGATATTTCAATAATGGTAAACTGTCCATTCATGGCATTGGCGAGCATTTCTTTTTCACAAGTTAATTGATTTCTTATAACAGTATTGTTGAATACTCTTTTAATAGATTTTTCCAAGTTCACGTCCAGCATTTCCAAATCTTTATTGGAAAAATCTGGATCATCTAAAAAAAAAAGAAGCGTAAAAACAAAAGCAATTCCAAACTACACACACACACACACCCATAGCACATTGATTTTCTTCATTGGTGGCATCCTCATCGGAGCTACCACTTTCGTTTCCCGGCTGCTTTCTATCAGCAATACTGGCATATTTCTAAAAATATCAGTAATTTAAGTAAAGCCAGTTTATAATTATGATTATTTAAATTTACTAACATCATAAACGACCAGCACGTAATCATAACAATCAAGGCAAATAAATTGTGGCCGCGATTGGTTTCGAGACACTTTAAAAAAATTAAAAGCAAATTGGCTTGCACGCATAAATTGCATTTGCTTTTTTGGGCACTCGCTGTTAATGCATATTTCGTTATACAAAATATCACTTTTTTTAATTATGTTACTGTTTTCTATATATAAAGATGATGATGCTGATGCTGATGTTGATGGTTGATCATAATCATCAGTCATTCTCATTTTCTTGTAGCGTTTTTCCAAAGCACCGGTCTCCATTTTTATAATACCTCATCCAACAAACACCAAATGAAAAAGAAAGAACAAACGATCAGCCATTTGGCGTCTTCAGCAGAAATTCGCGCAGTTTTTTATCGCGCCATTTTCGTTTTTTGTGAATGGCAAAAAAAAACGATATTTCATGTTAGTCACACTTAATATGCATAATACGCAATTCGGTGACATTTATGACGTTACGTTTTTAAATTTAAATCGTAAACATTTGTAACTGTTAGTATGTGGAGTTATACATCACGCGTCCGTTATGTGTGCAATGCCGTCAATAAATTGTATATTAAGAGAGTATTGGACGATCATACATGCCTTACAAACTTGGTCTGCATACTTCAGTATACAAAAATTTTGAAAGCGAAAACATTGCAAACGCGCCATACTTTTCCAATAATGTATATTCATTGAGCATCCACAAACGAAGTGAATTTGATTCGAGGTATGATAGACTTGCTATCTCACGACAAACATCAAAAAATCAAAATATTTTGAAAACCATTAGACGTGTCTGACATACCAACATACTTGCTATTACACAATGAATTTGGTATGCCAAGTCTGCAGGCATGTATCATGGTCTAATACTCGCTTAACATATAACGAGTAAAAAGCAGAACTCTGTGTTCTAACTACAACAACAACAACAACAACAGTGATGATGACCCAATTGAGGACTTGTGGTAGCAGTCAGAACTCTGAACTTGAATCCACTTTTAAGCCTGGTCACTCTAAACCAGCACTACCTACTTACAGCCTTTTTCGGTCATGGGATCATTAAGGATGGCTAAGGATGGCACAAAACATTTTTAATTTTTTTTTTTATAATAGGAATGAAAAAGGGAGCTACAAGAACTATGTGCATTTCTGTAAAATGTTCTTCATCATGTATTTTTCACAAATTTTCAGCTGTTCAGAGCTCACCATAGCACACTGTGAACTCAAAACCAGAACTGTCAATTTTTGACTCACTGCGGAAATAGAAGAAACCTTGCAAATAATTAGAGCTTAAATATGTTTATTTAGAATTACATTCAAGTTGTAACAATAATAAGTAAACTGTACACAAACGTACTTATCTTTCAAACCGTTTGTTCTGGCTTTCAAGAAACAGAAAAGTTAAGGTCCAAAGACCTTCGCAAGCTTTTTACGCTTGGGCTTCAATAGTTGAAATGTATGAAGCAAACTGACAGATTTTCTTTGAAAGTGTAAAGGGCCATTGAAACAGCACGCTTTGTGGCTTCGTAAGCTTTGCATGCTTGGGCTTCAATAGTTGAAATGTATGAAGCAAACTACACAGATTTTGTTTGAAAGCATGAGCAGCCGAAGTCATTGAAAAGCGTATAAAGCCGAAGTGTCCAAAGCTTGCTGTGTCGTTGGACCTTATGAAATCGAATGAAGGCAACTACTACATAGAGTCGTCGCCAAAGCCAAAATTTGAAAAGTTGACCAACTTGTTCTTTATCAAAATACAGTATTCAAATATAACTTTCTGTTATTATTATTTTTTTAAATTTAATTTAATTTTTCTAAATCAACTTATACCAATGCACAGTTGGTTTTTTATTTCTTAAAAGTCAATAACGTCAAATTCGCTTGTGTTGTTCAACGTCGCTTGTGTTGTTTGAAGCTGAAGTAGCTCTATTGCTGACAATACAGCTTATCAGTGATGTCGTTTGTCTACTTCTACCATAATAATAATTATGCTTTAAAAATATTTATATTCATTTGCTTTTCACCAAATCAGTTTTTCATCATTCACCACAGCATCAAACAGTTCCATTTTTGGTTTGATAACAACTGTTTGATGCTGTGGTGAGTATACTGAAGTATGCAGACCAAGTTTGTAAGGCATGTATGATCGTCCAATACTCACTTAATATACAATTTATTGACAGCATCGCACACATAACGGACGCGTGATGTATAATTCCACATACTAACAGTTACAAATGTTTACTGACTGCTAACCGCCACAAAGCGATTTAAATTGAAAAACGTAACGTCATAAATGTCACCGAATTGCGTATTATGCATATTAAGTGTGACTAACATAAAATATCGTTTTTTTTTGCCATTCACAAAAAACGAAAATGGCGCGATAAAAAACTGCGCGAATTTCAGCTGAAGACGCCAAATGGCTGATCGTTTGTTCTTTCTTTTTCATTTGGTGTTTGTTGGATGAGGTATTATAAAAATGGAGACCGGTGCTTTGGAAAAACGCTACAAGAAAATGAGAATGACTGATGATTATGATCAACCATCAACATCAGCATCAGCATCATCATCTTTATATATAGAAAACAGTAACATAATTAAAAAAAGTGATATTTTGTATAACGAAATATGCATTAACAGCGAGTGCCCAAAAAAGCAAATGCAATTTATGCGTGCAAGCCAATTTGCTTTTAATTTTTTTAAAGTGTCTCGAAACCAATCGCGGCCACAATTTATTTGCCTTGATTGTTATGATTACGTGCTGGTCGTTTATGATGTTAGTAAATTTAAATAATCATAATTATAAACTGGCTTTACTTAAATTACTGATATTTTTAGAAATATGCCAGTATTGCTGATAGAAAGCAGCCGGGAAACGAAAGTGGTAGCTCCGATGAGGATGCCACCAATGAAGAAAATCAATGTGCTATGGGTGTGTGTGTGTGTGTAGTTTGGAATTGCTTTTGTTTTTACGCTTCTTTTTTTTTTAGATGATCCAGATTTTTCCAATAAAGATTTGGAAATGCTGGACGTGAACTTGGAAAAATCTATTAAAAGAGTATTCAACAATACTGTTATAAGAAATCAATTAACTTGTGAAAAAGAAATGCTCGCCAATGCCATGAATGGACAGTTTACCATTATTGAAATATCGGAACAAGAAGTAGAAGAAGTTCAAATAATGGCGCCTAATAGCCAAGCGACTTATGATGATATTATAGAATTTGATGCCAAAGTCATGCCAACATTGAAATCGTATAATGCCGGGTCCCATAATGATCATGTATATACTTGTTTAAGCCTAGAAAGAAGTTAACCATTATTTGAATATGTGTATCTTTTAATTTGCAGCATATATTTTTACATGGCAATTATTATGCGTATAAAAGCCAAGCAATTATGCATTGGCTTCCATGTAGAGTAATCCAGATAGTGGGCGGCATCAATGGAGTTATACAAAAATATAAAATCAAATTCCATATGCCGCACTATGTACAGGCCAAGACCGTGTCAGCTAAGCAGATGGCTTATTTTGATCCGCCGCTAGAAACATTGACCGTCGGTGAGTTGAAACTAATCGTGTGCTTGTACTTTTAGATATTTAAATACATATTATATTTTGTGAAAGGCACCCGGGTTATTGCTCTTTTTGACACTTCGATAGAGCATTGTATGAGGAAAAAAGTATTTACACAACATGGTTTTTATCCTGGTATTATTGCGGAGCCTTCAACATCAGCCAACAAATATAGGCATGTATTCATGTATCAGTTTTTCAATCAATTCTTTCCAACTTTGAATTTTCTACAGATATTTGATATTTTATGATGATGGGTATGCTCAATATGTGAATCATAGAGATGTACGCGTTGTGTGTCAGGCATCCGATAAAGTTTGGGAAGATTTTTGTCCAGGTTCACGTAATTTCATACAGAAATATTTAGAAGACTATTCCGTAAATAGGCCTTTGATGAATTTCCAAACGGAACAAGTAATTTATACTATATTTAATGGCAACTGGCGGCATATACGCGTTGTCAAAATTGATTGCAGTATAATGTTAGTCCAATATGTATCCTGGAGGCCGAAGCGCATGGAATGGATGTATCGAGGTTCACCTCGTTTGGTAAGTTAAATTAAAAGAAAATTAAATTTATTAACTTATGTTTGTGTCATATCTGAAAAGCGAGAGCATTTGTTAAGGGAAGATTATCAACTACAACTCGGGTCGCCAATAATGAAAGTGAATCAACAAAATACAAAAGTTGAAATATATAAGACACCACATCCATTGCAAAATCATTCACAAAACTCAAATCCTGTAAGTGATTTAAAGAACTCATCCATGAAAAACCATGAATGCAACCGCGACTGCGCTAATACAGTAGTATGCCCTCGATTGGAAGATGGTAGTCCCTTGGATATACCGTTGCGTTCCGGATGGGAACGTGTGACACAGCCCATTTTGTATAGGGCACCGTGTGGTAAATGGCTTCACAACATGGCAGAGGTACGGCGATACCTGCAAATTACGGAGAATATCTTGAATCCAGATAACTTTGATTTTACTCCGCAGGGTTCCTCTCTGAATCTTAATGAAAAGATTCTTTCTGGATGCAATTGTGAAGTTGATTGTGGCGTAAGTAAAATAAATACTTCTACACATAAGCACACATTTTTAGATGGCAATAATTTTTTCTTAGGATAATTCCAAATGCTCTTGCTGGCAACAGACTTTTAATGAATTAGCTAACAGCAAACCCAAGAAGCATCTCGGCCTAATTGGCTATCAAAACAAGCGGCTTTATGAACATGTCGCCTCTGGGATCTATGAATGCAATTCTAAATGCAAGTGTGATTCGAATTGCTCAAACCGCGTCGTTCAGCACTCAGCATCTCAGATACGTTTACAACTTTTCAAGACTTTAAATAATGAATGGGGCCTATTTTGTAAAGATGATGTACCAAAAGGCGCATTTATTTGTATGTACAAAGGCAATGAGGATGATAGTAATTTGGATTACATTAAAATGGCTGGACTGTATGAATGTGATGTTCAGAACTCGGAAACCAAAGAAAATGAACATTCTTATTCGACATACAGGCCCAATCCTGAAGATGATGGTGATGGATTCCGATCCTCTTGCTCTAATTTAAAGGAACATCCATCAAGTTTTAATAGATTTTCTCAAATGAACGAAGAAGTTTCTCAAGGAAGACAAGTTCCGATACAAACATATTTTGGCCAAGATGAAAAAACTACAAACGATTTGGCTCTCTACATCCAAGTAAGTAACAGACTCTACTTATTGTGTAAAACGAAATGTTAAAATTATTTTTATTTTTTTTTTCCGCCCTTTGTAGCACTCTGTCAAACCAAATTTGTTTGCACAACTAGTTTACGCTGATCAAAGGATGGTGGGTTATTTTGCAAATCGTTTTATACCATCGGGTGCACAACTGAAATGCAACAAAAATGATAAAGTTGGAGCAGTGCCCGGTGGTGAGCGTTTGTAAAGACAAGATAACCAACCTCTCACTATCCCTTTTTTTCTACTATTTTGTATATCACTTATCACAAAAAATAAAAAAAAAAACTACAAAAAAATAAAAAAATATAAAATTTCATTTGCTTTTCACCAAATCAGTTTTTCATCATTCACCACAGCATCAAACAGTTCCATTTTTGGTTTGATAACAGCTGTTTTCGGTTTGCAAAACTGACGCGTGCAGCAAACTTGAAAGTTGCTCAATTTTTCGACGCATGCTTTGCTGACGCATGACGTGTGTCAAGTACTAGGAAATTCACAAATTGATTATTATTGTTTGAGTAACCAACCAGTGAGTAACCATTAACAGATTTTTGCTCTCATTAGTAAGTGAGTTTTTTGTTTTCACATACTTATTCATTTTAGCTCTCTCGCACTCTCTTTCTCTCTCTTTCTGAATACTACCACAGATGTATGTATATAAGTATAACAGAAACGGGCGTTTTTTGCGGCACAGTTTTCTATTATCATCATCATCATTATCAATAAGAAAGAACAACAAACAACAAATTGTCGAACCGGCGTGGTAATGTTGTTTGTTGGATTTATTGAAGGGCCTAGAGTCTATATAAATTTAGTCAAATTATTAATGCATAAATAAGTAAAGCGATGCTTTTTCCTTGGAGTGGAAGTGGGAATACGAGTTTAAATAAAAAATATTCAATCTTTTTAGTATGGCAAAATTTGTATGGGATTTTGTTATTGATGATGATGATGATGACAATTGCCATTACGGTTGTGAACGGTGGAGCATATTTTTTGCCGGTGAACCAGGACAACAATGCTGACGGCAACAAGTGTTTAGCACCATCAATACGAACAATATCATCATGGTGGCTAAATGGATCATCAGCATACCCAGCAGATAGTTGTCCATTGGCAGTGCAGCATTTAAGGAACACCATCTATGTGCTTTATGATGTTAATCACTCGGAAGGTTTCAATTTGAGGCGTGATGTTTATATACGTTTGGCTGTTTTTATGCGTCAATTGCATCGACGTGGCGGACTCTTTGCCAATGTGCGACTGGTGTTGCCGCCATGGCCTCGACTATATCATTGGAATTCGCAGAATGTACGCCAACATAATTTATTATGGCGTAACTTCTTCGACTTGGAAAGTTTGAGGCGTTTTGCTCCGGTCATCGATTATGATGAGTTCCTGGAGGAGTATAGCTACTTTGGTCTTGCAGAAATGCCGTTTGTACGCATTGATCATGTGTATAGGTTAATGCATTACGATGATATGCTGGAGAGTGGCACATTTACTGATAAATTCGAACATGTGCAAAGCAATTGCAATGAAAATCCCAATTATGGTGGTGGTGGTCAATTGTTGCGTCAACCTTTGTTGCGTTATACACGTTTTGATTGTACACGCTTCCAGGGCAGCGCCAGTTTATTGGAACGTCTCTTGCGTCAGGCCATTAAGCGACAACGTGCTGCTGATGATAATGAATTGAGTGCGATCAATGATGTCAAAGTGTTTGCTATTTTAGGAGCTGAAACAGTTTTACATGATTATTGGGGTGATGAGAATTTTTGGCAAGCTCGTCGCTCTATGCGTTTTGCACAGCATTTAGTTAAGATTGCTGATGATTATCGACAAAGGGAATTGAAGACAACAAGCGAAGAGGCACGCGTTCAACGTCCTCCCATGTGGGAAATGGAACGTGCTTATCGTGAGGCACGCGGTGGTAATTATTTGTGTGTTCATTTGCGTCGTGGTGATTTCATGCAGGGACGTCAACGTACCACTCCCACCTTAAAGGCAGCTGCCCAACAGATTAAGCAAAAATTAAGAGATTTCAATATGACAACAGCATTTGTGGCAACTGATGCAACGCCATATGAACTACTAGAATTAAAGGATTACTTCACATATTTTCGTTTTAAGCATTTTGTGCCTGAGTCACAGGATCAACGTAATGCTATCATGGATGGTGGCATAGCAATAATTGATCAATTGATTTGTTCATATGCTAAATATTTCATGGGTACCTACGAAAGTACATTCACCTATCGCATCTATGAGGAACGTGAAATATTGGGTTTTGCCAAACGCAAGACTTTTAATACGATTTGCAAATGGCCAGGTGGTGAGGATTGTTCACGTAATACCGTATGGCCAATTGTATATTAAAATGACACAAGAAAGCATCACTCAGAAGGTAGTAAGTACACTTACATTCAACAAGATTTGTGTGTGTGTTAAAAAGGTTATAAAATTAAGAGCCAAACAAATCTCATTTAGTTTTTATTTTAGGATTTTATTATTTACTTATAAGTAATATGTATATTGTGTATGTATTTTCTTACCAAAATCAATAAGATTGTTCATTCATGTCAGCTAGGGAATTTGTATGCCAAAAAAACACAAAAAACGAAACATAAATATAAGCAATGAAAGACGACGAATTAATCATTCCAAGAATTATTTTGTTTTATTTGTTTTAAATCTTTTTCAGAAGATCATCGATCGATCGATCATCCAATTATTAATTTTCTATTACTCTCTATACTTAAGTATATATGTTATGATGTATATTAAATAACCTGGGCACGTAGTGCTATATTGCTGGGTATCTCTATATTATTCACTTTAAGCAAATTGACAAGATTTCGTAGGAATTGTTGTGATACCTTAAGTTCATCTTCTTCCTCTAAACGTTCATATAAATCGAGAGCAGCCTCATAGTTATTTTCTTCGATGAATTTCGTTAGCAACATATCATAGATTTGTTGTTCATTAATGACACGCTGCAGACCGCGTACACCTCGTGCCAATTTTAGTAGTGAACGGACAGCACCCTCTTGACCCAAATGCTCACAATTCTTGAGCAAAAGTTCATGATTAATACAAAATTCTGGATTTATAACTAAACGACGCAATTGATTATCAGTGCCTGATTCAGCAAAGGCCAACAACAGAGCACTATTCATATTGGCAGGACCATGAACTTTGCTAACCACTTCAGTGGCATTGGCAAGCAATTGTTGGGCCTGTGTAATATCAATGGGTGCAAAACGCTTCAGTTCTGTCGCATCACCATTGCTGAGACGCACAAGCAATGACAACAATTCGAATTGTAGAGGTGTGTGTTTATATTTCTCCGCCAGACGTTGGAATTCGGCAACAGCAGATTTAATATCACCACGTAGTAGCCATTCCCTTACAATTGGTCCCAATATAGCATTATGAGAATTGCAATAACGCAATTGACGTAGGAATATAAATGTTTCATGCGTTAGATTATATGCTAGTTGATTTGAATCCGATGTCGACGACAATGCTTGCAAATTATCTGTGTGTGCAGCAGCATATTGAGCCACATTTGTAAGGAGTTGCCAAACATTTTTGATCACATAATCACCACCACAGATTTTGGTACGCATTGCACGTTCCTTAAGTAAATCTTTGGCTACATCCAGTTGATGTCCTTCAATTAATAATGCAGCATAATCAATTAATTTATGCTCATCTATTTGGAAACCTATAATGATGATGATGATGATGAGTTTTTTTGTCATAAAACAACTTAAGCAATTCGAACACTTACCTGGATACTTTTGTTCCAATTGCTGTAAACTTTGTTTTGCCATTTTCAGATCTTTTAATTTTATATACATATCAAATATAGATGCCAACATACCAGGACTTGTTTGTACATTTAGTTTATCGCATTTATTTTTGATCTCTAGAGCACGTTGGATTCTGCCATCGCGTACACATAATTGCAAGATACGCCTTAATACGCCACGAGCATTTAAATGCTTCGATTCCAATTCAATGAGATGACATTCAAGTTCATCGAGTGTCATTTCGCGTGGATGTTTTATAAATGAAGATGATGGCGATGATGAAATTTGTCCAGTTGCTGGAACATTATTAGTAACACCACCACTATGATTTTCCTGTGTCAATGAAGTTAAACTGCTGTTACGCATTTTTTGTAACATTTTACAAAGCTTTGCGTACTCCTCACTGGCATCTTTTTCCATTGGACGCATTATACTGATTATCGACTCACATGAAGTATTAGAGATTTTTAAATTTTGTCTTTCCATTTCATTGATGAAACGCTGCAGGGCTGGCAGATCTTTGCGAAGACGCGTTTGTGGTGCTAACATTTGCAAAAGTAGCGAACCCACAAAATCAGCTTTATTGTCTGATGATTTTTTGGATAAGGCCGCAACAAGCTTAGAAAAACGTTGATAGCTTTTAGTCGAACGTGTGGTCACAGCCAAGGCACTAAGCTGCTGCACCAAGTTGCTTAGATCCAGGCGCGTTGGATACAACTCACATAGTTCGATTATTTCATTGTCTTTATTTAGTTGTATTAGATGCATAAATATGGGCTCCAACACTTGTGATATACGTACTCCACATTCGTTTAGGCGCTTCAGTGCCAATTGTGGTTGCTCCAGGGTTACCCAGAGATTAGGTAAAACATATAATCTAATAGTTTCCTCATCACATGACACCTTAAGGCGTGCCATTTCCTGTAGTGATTGAAGCACACCAGACTCGCCATTGCGACGTACATTGTATAACAACAATGGCCAAAAATAGTGTGGACGCAGTTCTTCACCAGTAGTACGGTTCAGTTCTTCTAAGAAACTAATTGCATTGCCCGGTTGTCGGCGTAGTGCAATTTCTGTGGCCAAGTGCAAGGCACGCGTATTTTTGCCACTTGCATGCAGTAGTTGGGCCATTTCAATAATTTGTGGAACAGACGCTTGTGCACGAAACATTTCATGTAGCAGAAATACACCGAAACTATCAATATCTTGGTTCTCATTGAATTGAGGCGTTGGTAGAGCAGCAATGATTGTCTGTACGAGTGGCAGCTGCCCTTTATAGAGAAGCTCAACACATAAGCTACGTAGACCTGGTGGTACATCACTACCGCTTACATAATCACGCGGCAATTCATGCACAAGTTGTTCTAAAATTTCTGGCCTAATCGAAATCTGTAATGTGGTACGCATCATTTGCAGTAATTGATGTTCCTTGAATTGTTTATGAAAGCGACTCAATAATTCCAATGCCTTCTCTGTTTCGTCGTTTTCCAAATAGCCCAATGTTAGGACAGAATAGGTTTCAGTACTGAGCGGAACACCTGCCGCTGACATACTGTCTAGCACACTTTGCACGCCCTCCAAGTTCTGTGATCGCGCATGACCCAATATCAAAGCATTGAAATTGTGTTCATTGAGTGCATAGTTTCTTGAACGCATTTCAGCAATTAATTCTGTCGCTTGCCGCATATTACCACAAGCACATGCTACATCCAATAAGGCACCATATAGTTCTACATAGGTAGCTTCATTTGGTTCATAGCGTTTTAAATCGTCCAGTAAACTGCGGATATCCAATAGGGGCAATCGATTCTGGCGCAACATTTGCAATTTAATAAGATAGTGCGTTACATTCAGTTGATCATTATCTGTCAAATACTGCCATAGAGTATTGAATAGAGTCAGGCGCTCCTTGTTGTTCTGGGTAGGCAACAATTCGGGTACACAAGCGCTGAGCAGAAAATGTGCTTGTTCCGTTGACAATGTGTGTGCAGGCTCTGCATCTTTGGCAATTAACATTTGTACAAGGCGTTGGCATTGCTCATAATTGAGATAGCTGTGTTGCTTATAATGCATTTGTACTCGCGTCAGTAGTGCATCAAATGTTAAGGTGGCCTCAGCTTTGGGTTGACGCTTAATGGCATTGCTAAAATATCTTTGATTTGCTGTTGCTGGTACAATTGCTGCGGAATGTGGTGACCAAGTAGCATTATTGACATTGACTCCAATCTGATTAGTTTCCACTAAATTAGTTGCATAATTACGCGTTAGTTTTCTTCCATTGGCACATGTGACCGGTTTATTCGCATATTTATACAAACGTGGTAGACGCCACAAATTCATAAATTGCACTAAACGTAGACTCATGTTGTAGATTAATTAATTAAGTATATACAAATAAATAACTAAACCTGCAACATAACAAATCGTGTGTGCGTTTCTATATAATAAGAACAAGAACAAGAATCCAAACAATAATTACATATTAAAATAGACAAAAATGCATAACAGCTGATTGAACGAACACATGCCGGCAACATCAAAATGACATTCACAATGTTTCATATTGAAATGACAATCACAATGATGCGCCTACAAATTGCCAATCACAATAATGCAGCAACACAACAACATATGACCATGCAAATATTTATTAGCTTTATGTATCAGTGAGCTTCTTGGCACATTGTTGAATTGAATACATTATAACTTTTATGCTTGGCACCATTATTATAAATAATTCAGTATTGTTAACACTTATTTGATTTCAGTATGAGTAAAACACCTTCAAACACCATCGAGCCATCGAGCATCAAAAAATTCAAACATAAGAGAGATCAAAATGGACAAACACAAAGAATCACAATGTTGCAGTAACACATGTGAACACATGACCATTACAATGAGTGCGATTGTTAGCATACCAATATTGAATAGCTTTATGTATCACACAGAGATTTAGGCACTTAGCTTAAATGACTTCTATGCTTGGCATCACTATTGTCATTGAACTTTTTCTTTCATGTATTGTATGTGTAGTATCAAAGACCATAAAATATATAGACTGGACAGAGCTCTCAGTATGAGGCCGCTTTTTTTTGTAGAGAAACGATTTTGTTCGATGGTTCGAAGGAGAAAAGTGATCGAACCAGCATTTTCACTCAAAATTGTGGAGATGCACTCAAGTAGATATTTGGAAATGATGTTCCTTTTTTAGTACGTGCAAAAAGTATTAAATATTGTTATGAGCTATTAAAAGAAAAGAAACACAACAGAAATCATAGAATTCCAATTTAAGAATTAATACATACACATACTGTATACTTTCAAAGTGTAATGTTAATGTTGTATGGTGTTATCACGCAGACATATAATGGAACTCCTCTATAACGAATTACCTCTCTATAAGAACAAAATGTATAAAAAATTTGCCTATGCTTTTGCCTTCGAAAATATGATTTCTAACTTAATTTCAGAGATAAAGGCACTGAAATCAAAAATTGCTGATAATTATGGTATACTTTCAACCATACTTACAACAAATTAATATTCTACAGCAAGCAACTAACTGTCAAGAACGTTGAAAGCATAAAAAAATATGATGCGAAAATTCAGATATTGAAGATGCCATAAAAATAATTTACACTGCGACAAATATAAGTATCCTGGGATAATAAACACCAATACATCTTTTCTAAATTCGCCACTAATAGTTTCCAACGTGTTAAAATACAAACCCTTCAATATTTTATGCTCTTTGACCAAAGTGCCTTATGGCATTTTCAAAATAAACGCCTCATTTCTTCATCTTCTCAAAAGGTCTTTCCGTGGAGACCAATGAAATGGTCATGCATTTAAAGCACAAATTCCTTTTGCGCCACCTATTGATTTTATTGCATCTTATTTGCACTCAATACAAGAGGAAACCAAGAGGAAAAAAACTCAAAATTAACATTTTGCATCACAAAATTCTCTTTCGGAATGTTATTTTGCATTTTATGCAGTAAATACAATAGGAAATCAAAAGCAAAACAAACAAAATTCTGTTCTGAAATGTTATTAAAATTTTTCATTTATTTTTTCACTCATGTTTGCAATAGTACAGGTAACAGAATCAGAACATTTCCATTTTTATAATCATTTATTTATTTATTTATATAATGCTGACAATGAGTTTAAATTAATAGTTAACATTAATTAGAGGTAGCCATGGCTGCTAGTGCCTTAAGCTAGTGGGTGTCAATTAGTACAACGTGATAGACATAGTATTCAACCTACTTAGTACTACTTTTGCTTATTTAATAATTGTTTAGATTTATCTGTAATATGTAGATTATTATAAAAAGGAAGAGATTTAGATTAAGAATAATTGCCAAACTCATCGAAACAATATGGAATCCAAGTGCCAAATGTAAAGTCCACTCGTTCACCATGCCTCATAATGTAGACTTTCCGATTGCGTGTATTGCATGTCTCTTGGGGCATGTGGATCGACGAATGTTCCGAGTGCAAGCTGAGTGTATCATCTGCTCTGGGTGCCTGTGGTGGAGATGGTTCAACTAGGATTTCATCGATCTGTTTAAGGACTGACGAAGCAGTCACAGATATATTGGTCGTTATCTCAATTGTTGGTGTACTGGGATTATGTTGATGGGCCACATGATTATTGGTCAACTGTACTGTGGGTAATTCCAAACAAGGTTGCAATGTCTTACGCAAATACTTCTCAACACTTTGTTCAGACTCTTCAGTGAAGGAGGAGCCTTCAATAATATCCGGATGTAGTAAGCCAACTAGAGATATGAGAAAGTAATAATGCAATCGATGGGAAATCATTTTGTAACTCACTATGATGTAGATCACGATGTCGTTCATCCGGTTCAATTGATATGCTGCGTCCATCGACTATGTCGATTTCTTCTGCTGAAGTCAGTGATGGTGTTATGGATTTTGATAATTGCACAGCACGATGTAAGGTCCAAGCATCCGATTCTGCTGTACGTTCTGTATAGTTCACTACAAAAGCCATGCAACAAAAAAGTTAATCAACAAATAAGAATTTCAATTTTAATTTCAATTTTTTGCCTCTAACATCGACTGCTGCGCGGTATACAGCGCGTGCCGGAGGATACTGCGCCGCACCATGGGAATCATGCCACAATGGCATCCAATTGCTCATAGGTGTCACTAATTACTGTAAGTGAGTAAGGAGCAGGAGGTGGAAGTGAAGTATTGCCCAAAGCACCAATCAACCAATCATCAATCAATCCAACAACAGTCGCATGTTTGTGTTTTTTTTTGTGCGTTTGTTTGTTTGTTAGCAATTAACGAAATATAAGAAAAGAATGTACACCACCAAAAGTAGTAGTAGTAGTAGATTAAGGCCACCAAAGTGTGCATAGAGCAAACTAAAACCAAAAAAGGATTCAAAAGTAAAAGTTGCCCACTTGCATTTGCATACTTGAATTGGACACCTCCTTGACGTATTGCAACGCTAAACGCTTCAAATAGTTCGCATCGTCTTCAGCCACAAAGAAGCCCATAAAGTTCTGGCTCATATATGGTTCCAGTTTAATAGGGCGATCCAATAGGGCTCCACCCATGTCAACAATTTGCTTCAAAGCCTTGGATAATTGCAGTGAACACTCATCGGGTGCCTGACATTTAATGCAATTTTTAATATAAAAACACAAATTTATGCTACTGTATTGTATTGAAAAGAGGTCGGCAGTAGCAATGGCAAGGAGGAAATAATTTTTAAGTTTCATTATTATTTTATTTTTTGGTTTTTTATATTTTTTAGTTTCATTATTATTTTATTTGAATTAAAGTAATGCATTTTTGGAAAACATGAATTGGTTTTTTTTTCATCAAATGCTCATTGCACTCTATGAAGCTTCTTTCATTTCCGTTGGAAACGAATAGCTGCTCAGCAACACTCTTTTCTTGAGTGAATTCAACAAAACTCACATTTTGCATTAACATTTGAGTGATTTGAGTGAGTCTGTTCGATCGAACCCCATCAAACACACTTGTTTCACATTCAGCATTATCGCAAAGAGGCACGCCGCTCATGCTGAGAGCTCTGTCCAGTCTATATGATTAATGGTCTTTGCTTGCTTACTAAAACTCACTCTCAATTCAGTTGTTTGTTTGTGCGGTCTTGCGTTTGCTTGTTAACTCCGTTATTTTACACACAGACACTCGCTTACACACAACTTAGGAAAGTAACGCGCGCATTTCTTCTATTGAATAGTACTAGTACATTTGAATACATACTTCCCCACCTGAAACTAAGGAAGGAAGGAAGAAGAAAGGACGGACGCAAAAAGGCTCCTCTTAATCAGAATCTAGTAGTTTTGTTTTTTGTTGTTTTTAAATTTTTTTTTTTTTTTTTGATTGTGACTTTTGATAAATTTCATTTCATTTTGGATCATAAACAAAACAAGGAAAGAACTGAAATATTCTCTATAAAATACAAAAAAAAAAAAACGGAAATTTAAATTTCAAAATTAATTTTTATACAAATTTTTTGAAACAGTGAAAGTGTTGTTCTGATTCAAAAATTTCAACATAAAATTTTTGTAGTTTGTTTTTTTTTTTGTCAAACTAAAACAAAAAAATTGAAATTGTGTTGATTTTCTTTTTTGATTTTTTTTTTCCATGAAAAAAAACCATAAAAATTCGTTTGTTTAATAAAAGAAAATATTAATAAATTCTACAATAAATTAAAATGAAACAGGCTGCAACTGAGGTGAGTTTATTCTTCTTATAAATTTGTGTACTATGAAATTTTCGTAAAGTTTTGCATTTAATGGTAAATGATGGTGATGGTGAGAATTTCCAATTGGCAACTGAGAACTGTTTAGTTTTGGGAACACCATCATCATCATTATCATTAACTACCACTTGTTGTTATATACTATAGTTACTTACATACATATATGTAGATATAGTATTACCTGTGGCCATTGGCATCATCGGGGCATAATAATAATGTTCTTAACCGGCAAAACAAAACATTGGTACGGGAAACATAATGTTCCGCTTAATGAGCACACACCACATAGTTTGGGTATTTTTGTTTTCTGTTTTCTGTTCTTCATATCCCCTCTTTTGGTTGTTTGTGTTGATTGTTGGTGTTCATTTAAATTTTGGTAACAGCAACAACAAATATCCACATGTGTTTTAAGCCCTTTTCTTTCTTTTTTCTCTCTCTCTCTCTCTCTCTCTGTTTTTTACTTTTGCATATCCAAGCGGCTCTTTTTTTTTTTTGATTATTTATATTATACTTATTTTATTTGTTATTATTATGTGGTTTGCTCTGTTTATTCTCTTTCTACAATTCACTTCACCTCCTCCACCTCCCTTGTGCTTGGTTTGACGTTTTGTTTCTTCTTTCCGTCATTTCACTATTGAAAGCTTCAGTGCATTTGTACAGGTGTTTATTTTTTCAATTTTTGTCTTTGTTTTCTTTTCTTCATTAATTAGTATTTTTTGAATTTTCTTTTGAACCAAATTTTGATGAAGTAAGAAATTTGTATTTATTTTTTTGAAATAAATAAATAAATACATAATTAATATTTTGTTATAGAATGAATTCTCTAATTAAAGAAACAGCAATAAAGACAACTGATTAGTGTAGTTCTTGACTGTGTTGATTCTGCTGATTCTGGGATCTCAACAATGTGGAGAATTCTTAATATTTTCTAGTATAAATTTACATCGAAGGGCAATTGATTGAACTTGAACCTTAATCACTTAAAAGCCAAGACCCTTTAAAACAAAAAATCATAGAGTTTTTATTAGAGTTGTGTACGGTGGCGGATGCGGTGACAGAAGACAAGAATTTTACCTCAGCAGAAGCGGATGTGGGTTAACAAAGTAAAAAATTCAGTTTTCACCTTTGGTTAAAGAAAAAATTTGCCCACTTACACCAAGACCAAGTTTGTACTACAATCTATGCTTATACATACATATATGTATAAGGAGCTATTGTTAATCAAAATTGATGAGTCAAATTACAATTTTGCTGCTTTGTCGTTGCATTCTCCACTTAATAGTTGCTTGCTTGGAACCGATCCTGGAGGCGATGATAAATAAGCATGTACGATGGGAAAAAAAGTTTGAAATTTTTTATTATTATAATTCCACGATATCAAAGGGTGGAAGCTGGTTTGCGGCATTATACTCATTTGTCAATGATTTTCAAATCGTCAACTCGATGCAAATCAATCCTAGGTCTCTTGGCGACAGAAGCTGCGTCTTCATCAGCTTCACTTGCAGCTTTTACAAGACCCAAGTCAACATTTGCCCGGGTATCAAATCCTATAATAAAAATAAAGATTTTCTTTAGTTTCAATAAACAGAAACTCTCATATTATTGTACAATAGTATATTGTCAATGGAGTTGGGGAAGATTTGTGTTGACAGATTGAGAATATTAACCAACTATTACCATCTATTGTTTTGAATACACGCCTCGAACCTGTCATCTGTTTATCATTTTTATGATTTACAAACTTTTCCCTGCAACAATAGAACCTTACGCACAATTGTGGTAGGCATCTGGTATGTCCGCAAGAAAACCCTGTATTGTGAATTACTCATCCCATACCAGTAGATATAATGACAGGTTATTAAGTTTAACACAAATTAAATAGCAAAGACTTTGGCTACAAAGAGGTCCTTGAAAAGACTGACCCATATGAATTATGCAAAAGAAGATTTAATTTGATGAAATTATCCATATGCTAAAGTTGTTGAGTAGTACGAGTATTTATAAATATGGAAAATGTAAAATGTATTGTTGTTATGAGTAGCGCAATTTGTTGACAAAAGCCACAGAGACACAGACGATTACCAACCATATTGTTAAAGGTAGTGAGAAATGAATAAATTTATAACATATGTTAATAATTTTCTGCAATTCTGGGATTAGAAGAACTTCTAATCCAATTATTATTGACATTGAATGGCATGTTTGTGTATTTTGAATCGTTCTTCATTTAAGTTGATAATTTTCATCTATACTCATACTATTATAAAGACGAAAGATTAGTGGTATGTTTGTTTATTTGTTATGAATAAACTCGAAAACTGTGTAACTGATTTTAAAAATTCTTTCACCTATAAAAACCTACATAATAACCTATTACTATAGGCTCTATTATATTTTCAAGAAAATTAGACATCCCTACGAAAATTACAATAATATGGGCAATTCCACGGTGTTGAACATTGTACACATTCAAAGTAATAAAACATATTTTAAATTTGTCTTTTATATAATCTTATAGATCCTTAATAGTACTACTCGTATCATTGGTGTTTTAATCTGTTTCAGGCGAAAAATTGATTAAAAAATAAAGACAAGAAAAGGAGCGATTCGAACGTGACAAAAATTTAAGTAGTTTTTGTGATTATCTTTAAAAAATATCAGATTCAGCGAAACCAAACACAATATTTTACATTTACAAATTTTAAAATGTTAAGAAATAAGAAAGCTTTAAAATCCTTTTAGTTTGATAAAAATAATCATGGGTACTATTTTTTTAATTTCATTTTTAACCTGGTTCGAACGTGACATTTTTTCTATGGCTATTTTAAAATAAGTATATTTAGTTTTGATTAAATCTTTTAAGAAAAGTCTTAAATCTTTTTCCATCTAATAAAATAGTGTCCTTCTTTCCAGCAGCTGTCGTTAATATAAAAATCTTTAACGGCCCTTTCTTGTGTCTCCATAAACATGCTGTTGGTTGGGCTTATATTGTCATTATTGGAGTTTGCATATTTTTTTTTCAAAACATCGAGAACTGTTAATTTTTTTGTTGTATCACACACCTGATGCAAATCATTGTTGATTTGCCTATTGATCCGGATCAGATGCGACAACAACCACAAGGAAAATTACGTCATTCAGGGGTTGTTGTTGTAGAATGTGATCCGGATCTCAATAGTTACATCAAGAATTGATTTGCCTTGATTTGAAAATTAATAATGATCATTCTCGTTAGTGTTGGACAATTTCTACCCTTTTAAGGTGATTTTTGTCTGTCTTCCTTCAATATATGCAAAATGTTCTAAATCATGTATTTTTCACAAATTTTTAGTTTTAATTTTGGCTGGCAAAGTTCCATGTGTATGTATAACGAAAACAAAAACCAGCTGCTCATAATGCAAAATATTCGGTCTGAACGAAAAAATGCACCATTGTGTGTCATTTAGTTCGGTGTGAATTCGGTATTAGCCAACGTTCGACTAGCATTCGGTCCATTTTTTTCCACATCAACAATCAATCAATT
Source organism: Amiota communis (assembly GCA_037043315.1). Lineage (NCBI taxonomy): Eukaryota > Metazoa > Arthropoda > Insecta > Diptera > Drosophilidae > Amiota > Amiota communis. The sequence goes on from JBAMAV010000678.1 coordinate 123,387, forward strand.
TTGTCTATTTATTTCTATTATCCCTTGTTAGGGTTCCGTACCCAAAGGGTGCTAACGGGACCAACTATTACTAAGCTTCCGCCGTCCATCCGTCCATCCGACTCCGCTGTATCTCATGAACCGTAATAGCTAGACATTTGCAATTTTCACAGAATGTGTGACAATAGAAATGTCATGATAGCAACAAATACTAAAACTAAAATGAAGTTGAAAATTGAAGGGGGTCCCCATACAAGAAATGTTTGCTCCAATATGCACTGCGCACAGTTTTAAAAGCTTTGTGATTTATTTTGTTTCAAGTTTTGGTAATTTTTTATTTCACTTTTGCTTTTGATAATTTTCGCAGTTCCCGATCTTAATGCTGATATGCTGTATGAATACTGGTTCTACTCTAAACATAAGTCAAATTAATAATTTAATATTTGGAGCATTAGTTTTTTGTCAATTTCATAATAAATGCATATTCATTGTGTGTTTGGAATTGCTCGAGCATTGAGTTATTGAATACATAATTCATCTTGTACGATGGTATGGAACCCTCCGATTGTGAGTCCGACTGATTTTGTTTTAATTGGTAGGTTTTGGTTTTTAGCATTAATGGATCAAAAATTTTCGTACGTTTTTTCGTTGTTTATGTTTTGCTGCTTCTTGAATTTTGTGCTGTTGTACAATATTTGTTGGTCTCACTTATTGATTGTCTTCTTTCTGAATATGATGTTTACCGAGAACGGTTGCAGTGAGAGATAGTTTGTTTCATCAAAGACTTTAAAATGCATTGACTGGACAAATCGCTCTTTAAAAAAAAGAACCTCTAACAACAACAACAATTTACATACAAAATTTTGGAATTCCGGGCAACTTTGGGTTAAACTGCTAGTTGGAATATATTGTATGTAGCTACATGAATATTCTTTGGGAAATGATTTCCTGCAAATTCGCAATGATTATATGACATATGGATGATTAGTATATGAAGACTCCTAGATCAACGGAGATCATAGATGGATTGTATGTATCTATAAATAGAGTATCTCTCATTATTGGATTAAACAGACACACAGATGATTTTAAATGTTTAGTTTTTCCGGTTTTTTTTTATTAAAGAGAATGAGAAATTATTCTTGATGTTTATTGTTCTTCTTACGTACTACAATAATTTGTTCTATTTTATAGACATTTTCTTCTTGATCATAGAACAATTTCTTTCATTAACTTTTTCTTTTTCAACCATCCACAACAACATCTTCTCTTCTCTTTTCTCTCTGGTTCTCCTTCTTTTATTATATATTTCTAAGTATTCATTCTAGTGATTGTTGTGTGTTGTGTGTTGTGTTGTAGTTGTTGCTATTATTATTATAGTAAAGATCTTAAAGATCGTTATAATTAAGATCAAGTATAATAATAGGAAGAGAGGGGAAAAAAAAATGAAATGAGCATAAGAAAAACAATAACAAAAAAGAATTAAAAGAAATACTGACTAAAGATAGAATGAATGAATAAAAACAATAGTTTTGTGTTTATTTTGTGGTGCAAGCGGCGAGAAACAAACACAAGAAGATTCTATTGTGGCTTACAACATAAGTACTACATACATAAGTGAGTAGTAGAAGAGTGAAGTTTGTTCGTTTGTTCTTTCACTTTATAGTACCATGTGTGTATATAGTCCAATAAGATGAAGATAATGAGAATGATAATGATGGCATATGCAACGAAAGGAAAGAAAAGACAACTGATTCAACAACAAACGATCAACAACCAACTGTTGTCACTAGAATTTTTTTTTTCTTACTTGTACTAGACATACATATTTCTTAATCACAAGATCTTGCCACAGACACACACACATACATACTATATGTATGTATGTATATGTATGTATACAGATCCATTCAGATGTAGTACTATAAACATTTTCATCATCATCATCATCATCATAGACTCTTACATCTGTCCATAGTTTATTATGATTTTACTATAGTATGGTGTTTAAAGTTTTGTTTGCTTTCTTTTGAAACTTGTTCATAAGTATGATGATACATATATTCCTTGCTTTTTGTTGACGACCAACACGAGACTTTTAACTTATTGTACTATTATACATATATGTATGTAGTTACACATTTCCTATTCACATCTTAGTTAACATTCTTCTTTATATTACTTTCCTTTCCTTTCATCTCATTTCATGTTTTTGTTATTTATTCTTATTATAATTTGCACTACATATATGTATGTATATTTTCTTAGTCTCGTCTTTGGTTCTTTCGGTTCTTAAGTTCTATTAAGATAAAGTCTAGTACTACATACTCGTATTACTTATGTTATGAATATTTTCTTTTCTTTTCTTCAACTCACCAGAAGAGCAACAACAACTATTTAAAAACTGAACACGCCACACACAAAATTACTTACAAAACATTCAGGTTATACGAATCACAAATAGCCCTTTAAGGTTTTCTAAACAATAATCTAATAAAATATATAGAAATTCTGTTAAATTTAAATTAACTATAGAAATAGTAAGAATGATTCTCTTGATTCAATTGTTTCAATTTTTTCCATTGACATATCATTATGATAAGGCCAAAACCTTCTATTAAAGGACTATGATTGCAAATGTTGAGTTCTTCCGGCAGTCGGCCCTCAGTGAAGTTATCTTGTTGAATTGGTACTTCAAGTGGAGGAAAAACACAAAAACACGTCCTTCTTCTTGGTGTTCTTGGTGGCTTCATTGAAATCTCTCATAGTTCTCAGCATGCTCCTACAAAATTTGTGGCTTTGTCACAGAAGATTTCGCTACACATTTCTCCTCGTTTGAGCGAAGCCAGGAAAGCCTCTGTGCTTAAGTTCATCACTAACTCCAGATGGACAGCTTTATTGACTACACAAACAAACAGGCACAGATACACCTTGATTGGTCGCCGTCCACGCCCATTAAAATGCATCTGCATTGGGCCTGCAAAGTCAACTCCAGCTCTCCTCTGATTGCAAGGAGGTCTTTTATAAGACTCATCTACAATATACATACTACATATTTCTATGGTATTGTAGTTAAATTCTTTACAAATAGTATACTTTGTTCAATGTTTGTTGAATCAACTGAATAGGTTCAACACTTCTTAGAAAGTAAAACGGCAATACATATCTTTTTCTGATTTTAATTAAATATTTTTCTGGTTGAATATTTTCATCAGAGAACACGACAGTGTGCTGTACCCCTTGTTTCACGTCATATGCTTTCTAGAAAACTTAAGGCGCGTGCAGCTTTGTGCACACCATTGAGAGGAAGTTTTTTTTTTGCCAAGGGGACCATCCGTCTGTCCGTCTTATGAACCGTAAGACAGTTGTAATTTTCATAGAGTGCATGTATAACGACAAATAATAAAAATAAAATAAAGTTAAAAATTTAGAAAGACCCCCATACAAACCCAAATTCAAATTAATGTTCATATTAGAAAAACTTTTTTGTTTTTTGTCTAGTCCAACGGAAATTAAGATAATATAAGTTTCTGATCTATCTGCACCAACCATGTAAATTTCAAGATCCTATAGTTACCAGGAGGGGTACCTTCCATATAAACCCAAATTCAAATTAATGTTTCTTATTAGAAAAACTTTTTTGTCCTTTGTCTTATCAAATTGAAATTTGGACACTATTAGTGTCTAAACAATATTCATCAACCATGTAAATTTCAAGATCTTAGAATAACTAAAAAGCGTACTTACCATATAAACCCAAATTCAAATTAATGGTTTAATTAGAAAAACTTTTTTTGGTTTTTGATTTCAATGCACGTTGGTACGGACCCTTAATGTGCGAGTCGGACTCAGACTTGATCGATTTTTTGTTTTTACTTTCATCCTTTTTAAATTTTTGGCACTCCGAAAATTGCATGTTATAGTTGCCAGACTTGCATTTACACCTCAATATTCCATTATTTTGGCAACAGAACGTTGGGAATTTGAAGCAGTTCTGATGATAAGTCTTCTATTTCCTGGTGCTGTCGCGTATTTAGCATCTTCTTTCTTATGATTACCATAATAATTTCCGATAAAATTGTCAACAACTTTTTGGCTTCGGCGAATTTTTTCAGCGATTTCGCGCTGCTTTAAGCCACATATATCGACATATTCTTTATCAAAGTCGTTTAAGTGCTGTCTGCAACTCATTTCAGAGTAGTGATAATTAATTTCAATTTAAAAAGACAAAACTAATGTACTTCACAAACGTAAGACATTTCCGTTCAACCTATTTGATTGACTTAAAATAATTGAGCATTTTCTGGATATTTATATATTTATAGCGTTTTCACACCACCGGGCCTGATGCAAATCAATGTTGATTTGCTTATTGATGCAGTTCAGATTCGATAACAATCACAAGGAAAATGACGTCATTCAGGGGTTGTTGTTGTAGAATGTGATCCGGATCAATAGTCACATCAAGAATTGATTTGCCTTGATTTGAAAATTAATAATGATCACTCTCATTAGTGTTGGGTAATTTCTTAAAAAGGCGATTTTTGTTTGTCTTCCTCTTTTTTTTTGGCACTCCAACGAAAAAGTGCATCATTGTGATTTAGTCCGGTGTGAAATCAGTATTATACGGATGTTAGAGACTTCAAACTTTAGTGACTTATTAAAAATTGATTGTTCTATAGAAAAAAAGAAATATTTCATTAAACTTGAAGAGATATTTCCGTTTTATTTTCTAAGATGTGTTTAACCTATTCAGTTGATATGCTTAGTACTAATTATTCTGAATCTTTGATAACACTGTGCGACAAAATTTGAACTTCACTTGAATTTTATGATTTCATGTAATTGAAAAACAAACTATTGACCAAAAAAAATAATGACCGTCTGATACAAAAACATAGTAAAAAATTTCTATTATGAATTCACGGTGTAAGATTTTCCAACATATTTAGCTACTGGCCATCCAGTAATCCTCCAACATTCTTGGATTCCATTTGCTCTTATAGCGCTTTTCCATCTGTGAAATACCATGATGGAATCTTTCTCTATGCTCATCGTTCACAGCTCTTAAATTTGCTGGAAAAAAAAATCCAGGTGTGAGTCCAAAAACTGAATGAATGAATTAGTATCATGCTACGTAAAACACTCAAAATTCTATTCTTTATATCGTGATCCTAAGAGTTCTGACTGTTTTTTTTTTTGCCAAATTCAAATCCTTGAGTTGTCAAATGTGATTTGATTGAGATTTCTTCAAACTCAGAGTCTATGAACGCTCCGGGATTGGCTCGAATTGCAAAGTTGTTAGTCTTCAAACTCAACGAATGCACATATAATTGGTATAGGCAAATCATGTTGTCACTATGAAGTGCTGGTCTTTTAGCTGACTGTCAGTTAGTCTAATCCTTTATAGTATTTAAATCATGGGTACAAAAAACGGCATATGGCGGCAGGCTTTTTTTTCAATCAATTAAATTCTTAACACAAGTTGCATGCAAGAAATATAAGGGGTCCAAGATTCATCAGTCTTGAGTAACAAAATGAGTTAGGATCGACATATTCACAGAATCTTAAATCAATCAATGTGAAAGATTCTCTAGAAAATTTACAGATTCTGTCATCAAATGGAACAGAGATACCATGTACAATACAAATTTATTATGATGATCCATGATGGTAAATTTACTTTGTCATCAAAGAGATATAAACTTAATTGATGTATGATGATCTTATTTATACTATTAACTAGAATAGTCTCTAGGATGATCAGAATTATTGAACATACTTGTATTTATGTATGTATGGTTTTCCAAAAGTATTTCATTAACTCATTTTAAAATGTTTTGCTAAACTTTAATCATCTATTTGTCATTGATTAATTAATCTTGACTAAGCTAGAATCTTCTGATCAATCTATTACCTATTAAAAGTTAATTATTAAATAAATAAGGTTGTTTTTAGATTGTGGAAGAAAAGCACTATAAAAGACATAAAGGTGTGGAAACCCATAACATACTCTACTACTTATAATAAAGTTTATGCACATGTGTTTTTTTTTTGTGGAAAATCTATTCTATTTTATTCTATGCTATTCTACTGAACATTGAACAGATTAATTGCTAGCACAGAAATGTTTTGAAATTTCAGAAAAATCTGTTTCTGATAAATGAATTCTTACATTTATTGTTGGAAGCAAAATGCATAAAAGAAACGAAACAGATGTGTCTTTACCTTAATTCTATAAAGCTCTTAATTAAGACAAATGATAGATTTGTTGATTTTAGTATAGGAATACGAATAAGAATATTTACTTATGTCAAAGCAAAAAGTTCTGGAAGATTTATTATGCACAAGTATGTTGTTATCCAAAGATCAAATTCTTAAGATTTGATGTTCTCAATATTCATAATCTTTCCAGCAACAAATCAATCATTCAATGTTTTCTGTCATGTCAAATGGATGACCATAGATTGTATTTAATTCCTTTAGATATCAATAATCTCTACTTTAATACACTAATTAACTATGCTGAATAAATATCACTTCATTGACATGGTGCACAGAAAGATTTCTGTTGAGTGCTCCCAATTCTTATAGTCAATGAATTTCTAGTATAAATCCTATATTCAAAGGCGAAAGGCCTTCCTAAAAGAATATCCGGATTTAGAACAATAAATATCATCATGGCTCAGACTTATAATATATTACACTCCATTGACATGGTCTGACAACTACGACAGAAAGCTTTCTGTAATATATAGTAGAATAATACAGTAGTTTCTTATAGCCAATGTACGATAGTATAATTCGAACAAATCCTACATTCAAAGGTGAAATGTTTTCCTAAGACGAACTTAAGTGAATGCTCCGGGCATAGTTAAATAAATATTATCATGGGTCATTCGACAAATAAAAGATCGTTTAATCTACAACATTAAATCATTCAGGCCTATTATATTTTATTATGTATTGGCATTGGTCTCTGACAACTACGGCTTATATTAATCTAAAAACATAGACACCTTCTTATAGTCAAAAAATCCTACATTAAATGGTGAAAAGCTTTTCTAAGAGGATCATGGGTGGATGCCCAGACTGAGAACAATTGTCAATCGTTCAATCTTCTACTTTAAATCCCTTAGGAATATTATATTTTACTATCCATTGACATGGTTTGACAATTATGACATAAATCTCTGTTGAGTCCGTCTATTCTAAAGGACTATCTATGTACCTTTTTATAGTCAATGAATGTCTAGTATAATTTACACGATTGCCTTTTCAGCTGTCGTGTTTGCCTACTGTTGTCCAGCAGGTTGAATGCCAGGTGGTTGACATGGGCATCCAAACTATTGAAGTGCCTGATACTGTATTTGACAATCTCCTCATTTATTGTTGGGATCTGCAAATCTCGGTGGATGACTGAGTTCCGGACAAACGCCAGGTACTCAGGTTGAAGTTTCATGTCCAACTGTTTCCTTTTGGTCATAATATGAGGTCTCCAGGTGAGGCGCCTGTCCAGTAATTGGCAGTGGCACTATTTGAAATGACATCCCCGTTAATGTAGACGGCGGGGCATGTCGAGTGGTTCACTGTGATGGTAACATGCACAGATTTCTCAGCATTGATGCAGAAGTTGATGGGCCAATTGGTCTTGCAGGAGAGTAGAGGCTACAGCCGGTCGCTCACTTACAGAGTAGTGTCATCCGCATATGTCGCTGTCGCTTTTTCGTCTTTCAAGATGTATAGAGCGTGTATAGATGGGCCCTAACACACTGCCATGAGTAACTCCAGTTCGCATACTCTATATGTTAGACTCCTGATTTTAGAATCACATAGTATGGTAACGGTAGCAACTTCTTTAGCTTATACAGGAGGTCGGGGTGCCAGACTCTGTCAAACGCTTGTCTGACATCGAGGAAAGCGGCAGAGCGATTGATCTATATGATTTTATAGCAAAGCCATTAGGTAGGACTCATGAAATCAAATTGGTAGTACCTCGGGTACGAAATCTGACCAGAGGCTTTTTTTCTGGTACCAAGGGTGCGGGTAGAGTGTGATCTCGACGTGAAGTTGCTTTATACAACCGGGTGCTGTGACCCACAGAGCAGCAGGCCTTGTTCATAACCATGGAATGAGTCATACGACCAAAATAAGTATGCCTTGAGATTGGTACCTGCGGATATACTATATCCAAGGGGACGTTGATTAATGTTTATCGATCCCTGTGCTCAGCACCGTGATATTAAGTCTCTACGACACGTGTTCATGTTAAACAAATTGGCTTTCATGTTTTCTTTTGGTCATAATGTGAGGTTTCCAAGTGAGGCGCCTGTGCAGTCCCAGGTACTTAACAGTGACACTATTTGGAATGACATCCCCTTTGTTGAAGACATGCATAGATTTCTCTTGTAGTAGAGTATAAGCTAAAGCTGGATCGCTGTCGCTCACTAACAGGACAATGTCATGAGTACAATATGATGTAAATGTCATCATAGGTCATTAGTAGTGAATGTACTGCTAAGTGTATGTGAAGGTGTACATATGCTGATTCATAAATATCTATAGTACAAATAAATATTTGCAGACATACTATTGTATATGGTATATTGGTGTCGCTTTTTTGATGTTTTTACAATTGTTTTCTATATACATACCAATATGAAAATGTACCATAAATTCAGAATAAAATAACACATTAGTACAAAGGTAGGTGGTATTGTATCTTATCAAATATTTTATATATTCGCTATTATATGTTTGTAGTTTATAGTATTTATGGGTATGGTTCAAATTGTCTGAGTAAGCAAACAAAGATTCATTTTCATTGTCTATACATTTATAATGGACACGCACATTCAATATGGATAGATAAATATTATTATAGATATAGAGATGTTAACAAGAGAACATTAATATGTTGTACTCGTAGTACAATATGTGACAGACTTGATTTTAGAGCGTTTGAAGCGGAACCAATTGTTTTTTCTTTTTGCCAAAACCTGAAGCAGCAATTTTGGTCTCTAGCATTGTTTATAGATTTTCCAACTTGATTTTTTCTTCTTTTCTTTTTTTTTTATATTTTTTTTTAATGTCGATAATAATCATGATTGTAATGATGACTTGCTTAAGTAAAAGTCGAAAAACCTGTCATACATTTTTTTATTTTTTTTTCTTGATTCAAAAAGAAAAGCGTAAAGTGAAGTTTAGTAGCGGAAACAAGTCACCGATAATAGCGTTAGAGAGGGTAAAAGAGAAAAACAAATAAACAAGCGAAAATAGTCTAATAGGAATTACTAGTATTAGAGTGTATCATCTATCTGCTATCTTATATCATAAATATTGTACAAACATATTGAATGCCCATGACCTAATTGGAAATTTAACAAACATACTAGAAATAATCTATACATTTCTTATATTGTACAATAATGTATTTTACATTAGATAGGTGAATAGATATTTTCAATTTAGATTGATGTTTGTAACGCATTTGTGTCGGAGACCCCATTAAGTATATGGTATAATCATCTAAAATCTAAAATTTGGTAAGGGGTTGGGTAATCAAAGTTCTTCAATTACTGAAATACACATTACAAAGCATACAGCAATAAAAATAAACAATTTTAAATAATAAACTTAAAACATATGAAAATTTGGTGGGGTGGAATGGTATGTAATATTCGGTGATCCGAAAATAATGTTCTATTTTGTTTTTATTATTATTGTTACATTGTTATTAATTATGAGAGAGAAGGTGAAATTGTTTAGTAAAATAATTATAATTATTTGTTTTGATTTGTTGAATATCCGCAAAAATTAGAGCAGAAATTCGGTACTTGTAAACTTCATTAGATACGTACTAGAGTCTTGCACGAATACATTTGAAACGGCAAACAAGGCATTTGTTTTAGATAAATAATATGTATAACTGCAGTTTTGTGCTGACATTTGCTCAGGCAAACCAATTGTCTTATTTCAAATGCCGACCAAATGCGAAACTAAAACCAAATTTTAAATCAAATGAATGAAAAGGAAAACATTCGAAAATATGAAACTCATTCTTTAGTTACGCTGATCAGTGATATGTGTTCGATGAAGGAGACTGTCTCTTTCGTACGTAATTTTTTGGTAACCTATTTTTTTTCTGTCGCTCACGCAGAGTTCTTTAGCCAAAGTGGTTATGAATGATTTGGTGGCATTTCATTTCATTTGATTCATTTATATTTTTTTTTTCGATTGAACCAATTGCGCATATCACATGCCATTTGATTCATTCGTTTTGTTTATTTTTTTCGACAAAAAATGGAATGAATTATCGTATGCAGTGTATTTGGAAATGTTTTTGTTTCATATAAAAAAATTACTTCTCCAACTCCTGCAGTGATTTAAAAACTTCTACATTGATCGATTTTACATTTATATACATACATTTATATACCGTGTGGTTCTTAAACATGACTAGTTTAACGAACAGGACCGTTGTTATTGATGGTCATGGCCATCTGTTCGGCTGTTTGGCCTCCGTTGTTGCCAAGTATTTGTGTTACGAGGCGGCAAAGTTGCAGTTGTACGCTGCGAGGAGTTGAACCTTTCTAGTCACTTCTACAGAAATAAGATAAAGTACTTGGCCTATGGCCTATTTCATTTCCGTGCTCCATCAAGGACTTTCTACAAGGCTGTTCGAGGCATGATCTCACACAAAACTAAGTTTAGTCAGGGCTGCTCTCTCACGTCTGCGTGTCTTTGATGGTATCCCATCACCATACGATAAGCATTGTCGCATTGTTGTGCCAATCGCATTGCGTGTACTCACCCTCCGCTCTGACCGAAAGTACTGCCAGGTTGGCCGTCTCTCGCACGAAGTCGGGTGACACTAACAGGATTGTTGTCAAGAGTCTGGAACGCAAGCGTAAGGCCAAGCTCCAAATCACTCTGAAGCACAAAAGACAAATGAAGAAACTGAGTGTGCAAGTAAGTGAGCCATTCAATAACATCATCAAGTCTTATGGCTATGAAGTTTAGATGATGTTTTCCCGTAAAGAAATTATAATATAATACAATATATGGATAGCGAGTATAGTCCTCCAAATCATTGAGTTAGTTGAAGATCATGATAATAGTAAATACTATAATAATAGTAAATTATCTTAAATAATTTAATCATATCACAATTGATAATTTCTTAAGTTTTAATTCACTAGTATCAATTTGGGAATCTAGAAGAGTCTCATCATCTTGCTGGATAGTGAAAATATTAGTAACATTGTCTGGTTTCCTCAACTTCATTTCAATGAACTATAGCAATAAAATTCTCAAATTTCTAAGCAGTTTTGACTATGTGTATTCTCGATAATCTTAGTCCGCCAATGGTTTTATCTTTCGCTCCAAATTGAATAATTATGAAATACAATCTATCAGATCTTGGAAATCTTTGTTCCACTCAGACCATGCTAAAGCTACAAAATATGTTTAGTTCAGCTGTTCAGCAGTTTATCAGTTCTTTAACTGTAGTCCTTGGTTTACTAGATCAATGAGGATTCGCCACCTTTGGCCTATGAGATTATTGAAGAAAAAATTACTTTTGAAGAGAATAAAAAATGCCTAGGCTTGGGATGAGATGATGTCCCAGGAAGAATAGGTGGTCCCGCCACCTACATAATACAATAGTATAAACAGCATATGCATCTTTCAATGGCTTATAATCAAATGATGATGACAATTTACATAAGCTCAATTGTATTGAATTGAACTGAACTAATCGAACTACATATACGCGTATATGCAAGTATATAAATACTATAATATTATGTATCAAATTCTCTTTAGCAAAATTGAACAACAAAAAACACAAATTTAAATCCAATAGCAGATACAAATGAAGAAAATGTATGCATGCAACACCAAACACTAATGATATGTACGAGTAAAAAGAAAGAAAGAAAAAAATTAAGGAAGGTAGGCAGGCAGGTAGGCATGCATGTAAGGCAGGAAGAAAGGAAGGAAAAAATGAAGGTAGGTAGGTGGGTAGATAGATTGGTAGTATGGTAGTAGTAGTAGTAGTAGATTGGTAGATTGGTAGATTGGTTGAGTAGGGTGAAGGAAAAAGAAACCGGTTAGAATTTGTATGCGAATATAAAAATTTCGCTTTTCTGTGTAACTTTGTATATATAATTTATTTTTTATTTATTCTTTTTTATTCAGGAGTTCAAATTTTGCTCGTGTTTATTGTTTTTGTTTTGTATTTCAAGTTTTTGTTTTTTTTTTATATTTTCTGGTTTATTTTTTATTTTAATTGAAAGTAAATGGTTTTGTAGGAAACCGGTCACCGGTATAAACAAGATGATGGTCATGATGATGATCATGATGATGATTATGATTATAAAGTAAAATTGTCGAGACAACGACTCACTTGCACTTGAAAAATTGTAATTGTTTTTTGTTTTTTTTTTCGTTATTTTTGTTGTGTGTTTTGTTTAATGTAACAATCAATTGTGCCAAGTAAGTACCAAAAATTTAAACAGTTTCAAGCTTTAAGTTCAATGGGGCTAACCGGAGGGGCAATAATAACAAAATTCCAGTCATCGCATAAGGGTCAACAGTCATTGACCTACAAAAAAAATCAAACACCAAACACCAAAAAGCTAAATAAAAAAATATAAAAAAAAAATTACACACAAGATCGCGTTTATGCGGTTGAATGCATTTGTTGGATTGTGTATTTCGACAACTTAGTATACTAGTAAATACCCTACAAAAGTATCTTCATTCCTAAAATTGATTTATTTTAATCAAAACTTACATTCAATTTTGCATTAAAAACATACATACTTAGCTTTGTAAAGCTTTGGGTACAGAATTGTGGATGGTACAAACTTCTTGAGTAATCCACTCACTACTCATAAGATGATGATCTGATAGTAATTTACTATTTTAAATAGAATAGAATATTATCAGAAATATAACAGAATTCTGATTGAGTACCATTCATCATCAATCATTTGAAAGATGTCTATTAATTTAAAAATAGAATAGAACTCAAAACTTATCTTGAGTCCCGAAAGTTGTTTACCCTTTTAGAAGTTAAAACAGAAAATGATCCCAAAATACGCTTGAGAACATGTAGCACTAGTAGGTATTAACATAACATTTGAATTCAACTTATATAGTTAGGAATTCAATTGGATATGGGTGTACTATATAAACAGATAATGATGCCAAAATTCCCTGAACAACATTTAGTACTATAACATAAACATAGTACTGGGAGTCATCTTGTATTATTAAGATATTGGTTACTTGAAACGTTAAACAAAATCAACCAAATTATATTTTAAACTTTAAGTAAGATTAGGAGAAAGGCGGTAACCAATACACCTCATGGGCCTATTGTAACAAACCCCGTAATCACAATTCCTCCGAGATTCTGGTATTTATCAGGAATTCCAAGAAACCTGCAATTTCAATTGGATCAAGTACTGGTTTGCAAGGTGTCAGAGCCTGGTCCAGATCAGGCCCTCGCAGTGACATAGCACGTGTTCTGCTGACTCCTCTTCTTCATTACATAGTATACACAGATCGCTGTGACTGATCCGCATGTTATGTAGGTGTTTCATAATTCTGCAATGTCCTGTCAAGAAACCTGAAACCTGTCCATGTCAATCCCATTAATTCCTGTGCTCTTTAGCGAGATCTAGTTGTCATGAAGATTTTAGCCACTCTAGCATTCCTCGTATCTACCCAATGGTGATGCGATTTGTCATCTAGCCATTTTTGGAGTTTGGATTTCATCGAACTCCAAGGCAGTCCGCAGAATAGCAAGATATCCACTATGGCCAGGCGCCCGGATAAGGTTAACATGATTGCTTGATGGCAGTCTTTAGAGTAGCATTAAGCAATCCCAAATCAATTTCGAGTTGAGCTCGAAAGCATTCAGTGCTTGTAATGCAGGCTTGCTACCAGAGTGAATGTATATGTGCTTGTTATCAGTGGCACACTTAAATCTTTCCTGAGGCTAGAAATATGCCTGGATGGATTGCTTGGATTTTTGCCTGGAAAACTGAGTTAGCTTGGCCCATGCTGCTTATTATACATTGTTTAGGGTTTTCCCCGTAGACACCTGCTCCAATGCCAGTATCCGTTTTAGAATCATCTATTTACTACACATGGGATTCACAGATGGACTTGGGTCTTGTCTGTTTTGTTGAAAATTGAATTTAGTTAGACAGAAGTCGCTAATGATGGTGTTCTGAATGTTCAGGTTGAGCTCATCCCCCCAGTAGTGTACTTTAAGTTTACTGTAAACTTAAATTTGTTCTTCGTTACAGTATTTATTTTATTATTATGGGATCCTTAATGTTCATCGATATATTATTAGTACTATTGTAGTTGATGCGGGCAAACCATATGTAGAATGCCTTTTATATTTTCGCTATCATAAACGTCTTGACGTCTTGAACATATCCATTCTTAACATAAAATTAAGACAATGTATTATAATGCTAGAAGGCGCATAAGATCTACTTCTCTCATAACATTAGAGAACTCTACGAAGAGCTAATGTTTAGCTTTATGGTTATTAGTTAAATAATAACCATATAAAAAAAAAAAAACATATATATATAAATTTTGATTAATATCTTTTGATTCTGAAGGTGCATTTTGATGAAATAAACGTAAAATGTTACTCACAATAAGGCTTCTTATCTTTCAGTTATTCGATTTTGAATCCAATAAGTGGCTTTTACGTGATGTGTGCACAAATACACAAGCAAACAAAGAGACAAATATATATTATTATGATTAGAGGGTATTTTTAAAGTACTACAAAGCCAATGCCCATATGTTTTTTATAGAATTTCTTTTATTTTTCTTTTTCTTGCTCATTATTGTGTTGTTCTTTAATTTTTATGCTTGGTCTTTGAACAATCACATTCACAGTAACAATAAAAACATAGTATATACTATACTACTATACTCCTAATTCTGTCCATGGGTCAAAAACCAATTTTGCATTTTTTTATTTTTGTTTTGTACATTTTATTTTGTCGATTCTGCGTTAATCTTTTTCTCTACTCTTTTAAACCTAATATATTATATAATGTATGATCATTGATCATCCAACTCAACTCAACTGTTGTCTCTTTATAATCAATCACATATTATATTATTTCAAATACTATTCCTTATACTTGGTTGGTAGTATTAATAATTATGTGTTTATTAAATTAATTAATATTGAATTTTTCATTATTCATGTTTCGTTTTTGGTTGAGGTTTTTCAATTTGTTAAAAACTAACCGTTAACTAGTTGTCAGTTCTGTCAAATTACCGTGAGTTATTAGTTATTTATTATACGAGTATCTATTGTATTTGATTTGATTTTTCTTTTTCATTTGTTTCTGTTGAAAACTTTAGAGGAAGATTTGATATTTGAATTCTTTTGAATGCATAGAAATTAATAGAGGTTTTTCTCCTTTTTGTATTTGCTGAAGCTTTCTAAAAATAATAAATCTTTAAAAATGTATAGCCCGATTTTGTCGTAATATTTGTTTTAGGAATATTTTTCGTAAATAATGATTGTCTCTTTTTAATGAATTATTCATACTTCCTGTAATGTTTTTTTCAGTTTTGAATATCAAATAACAAATGATCTGATTCATAGACACAATTCCATTCCAGGATGATGCATTCTTCAGTTTTAGATAATCTAATACAAAGATATAAAATTAATAACTCTTGAACATCATGTATTGTGGAATACAATTTTGATCACAAAAGAACACATCTCCTTCAGCTAGTTCGTGTTTGTTCAATGACATTTTGTAGAGTACCAGATTTATCAAAAGAATTACTCTATTAGGCTAATATTGTGTTGCAAATTATCATTAATATTTTCGGGTCATATAGGCACTTAAGCATAAGTCTGTCTAATGAACATCATCCATGTAAAGCAGCAGCGATTCTTTAACTATCCATAATAACGGGAACTTTGTCATCTGCTCTGACAGCCTTTCCGCCCTGTTAGCCATACAAAATTGTTATTATAATGACCCAACGGTTCGTGAAATCCAGAAAATCTCCACTCAACATCTGCAACAAAATTACTATTTTCTGCCTGCGCATTGGACACTCACAGGACACCCACAAACATCTTCTCAAAGGAACAACCCGTCCACCATGCCCTTTCTGTGGAACCGATCTGACCGTTGACCATCTCTTGGACGCCTGCCAGAACTTGGGGAGCATTAGGGTCTCCCTTTTCCATCCCAATTACTCAAAACTCCTACATCCCTTAACATATCCAAATTTTACAATTTTTTTAAGCTTTCAAATATTAATATTTAGGACATAGATATAATTCAATCACTAGTCGAAGGCCCCCCTTAGCAAGCGCTCGTTAAACTTTATATTAAGTCTAGTATTAAATATTAAATAAATAAATAAATAACTATTGTAGTCCGCAGACTCTTTTTTCAACAGAATTTCCCACCGATACGGTGTTTCACATCACTAGGAGGCATACTATTAAGATTTCGGTTATATTCGTACGCTCACATATCCGAGGAATTCTTCACAAATCGTTGGTTTTTTATCATCTTTATCATAATGTAGACAGCGAACACCAATCGATAATTGCTCTGTGCCACTAATATCAGCAGTCTCATCAGTCAAAATCGAAATAGCCGATTCTTCAAAATCTCATCTCCTGAGTCCACTAGAAAATAACAACAGTAAAACCAGAACCTTCATGTCGCCCTTAAAATAAAATTGATCAAAGAAATATTGTATGAATTTATTAGCAAAAATTGCAAGGAATTTCCTTCAATATTAATTAATTAATTAATTAATTCTTTATTCATCATAGGGGGAGGGCGATGATATCTTTAGATTTTAATTAGTAAATATTTATTAGGAAATCATTTTCATCACCAACATAAAAACAATTTTAATGGAATGTGCATGTGAGCTGCTGCTACACTAAATTAATTTTATCTAAAATTTTATGGAAACCAAAATTTCCCAAAATATGAAATCAATAATCAATTAATAAATAATTTGATGACTTACAAAATCAAATCAACAACAATAAAAATATGAATGGATATGGTACCATATGTATGCATGTATGTAGGTATAGCAATCAAGAGACTTCGTACTAATTATTGTTCATTATAAAGATTATTATACATATTGATCAATTAAATGATTGCAAAAATAAAATTTTTCTCAAAAGATATGATTTTTGTAGTTTTATGAACGAAGTTTTTTATTGCACGTTACGAAAATGACATGAAAAATTCCGATACGCAGAACTAAATTAAACCACACAACGAATTTCGATACGATTTTCAATGTCATTTAGATAATTTTTTTCCAGAGATTTTATGTGTGCAATATATACTAATTAATTCAAATAAGGTGAGGTAGGCAAAGAGACATTTTTTTTCATATTTAACAAGTTGTCTTTGTTTTTTGTTAATTTTTTTGTGCATAGATACTTGGGTCGTTCAATAAGTCCTTAGAAAAAGATAAAAAACATAATCTTATTCCGGCTTTATACACCTTTTCAATAATTTTTTTTCCAAATTGTTTATTCCTTTCCAAATAGCAGGTTTTCTTAAGGTCTTCAAAATAGGCATTTGTTTCTGTGATGACCTCTTTATTTGACAGAAATCTATTACTGCCAAACCATTTCTTCAGGTTTGGAAATATCTAAAGACTATGGTGACTACACATATATGTGTCATGGTCATGGTGGAAAAGCAATTTTTTCTTCACCAAATGTGATTGTTTTTGATTCAAATCAAAATACTTATATCGGTGATCGTTGTTTGCGCCTTTTAATATATTTATTACCACTTTTTCAAGGTAATAGATGTGTGTTTGTTAGCTGACAGACCTACCTTGGTCTCCTTTGGTGCACGTTCATTCGGATAAGTCCACTGCTTTGATCTGATGTATAATGATATATCCGGATTGCGATCGCCAAACACTTCTTTAAAGTGGCCACATGGTTGCTCTTATGGATAGCTTTTTCATATCCAAATATTTATTTAAAATTTGAGGTATCAGCTCAATTGAGATGCCTACAGAATCAGGCACCTCATGCATTTTCATTTACTGATAGTCCAATATCAATCCATTGATTTTTTCTTTTGGGTGAATTCAGTAAACCACTTATTAACCATTAAAATTGATGATGCAGAGTCCCCTCAGTATTTATCAAACATTTCCATGGGTTCGGTGATGGTAAAAATAATTATTGATGAGCACACGAAATTCACCTTTTCCCATTTTTTAAATACACAATATTATGTTGATTTAAGTGACAATAAAAACCATGATTGGGGAATACAGATCAGACACATACATTTGTAGGAATCAGCCGAATCAGACCACAAGGAGGGGTACCTCCCATACAAACCCAAATTTAAAAAAAATTACATACAAAATTGTATTGTATACTGTGCTCACATTTGATACTCAAATTATATAGTGATGTTGAGAAAGGAAGCTTATTTGATAAATGGCATTTGTTGCTGTTCGGTTGGATGCAACCCAGAGGAGCGTTAAGAGTATTATATCTCTGGCATAGCCAATGATAACCTTTCTGGTTTTTTCCATTATTCTATTGGTTTTATTGGAAAACGGTGTTACTTTAATCATAGCAGTCATCTATGTCTGCAGCATTTTTTTTACGAATTATTGAGGTCAAAAAACAAAAATACGAATTAACGGGGCTTTTACATTTCACTTGATTTTTTTTACTTTATTAGAACATAATAACTCTATTTACATATGTATTTACATCTCACATACTATTAATTTAATAGAACAATAAAAACAGAAACATAAAATAATTACAAAGAGAATGATTAAGGTTTAAAGAAGTTTGTAATTTTTGATTGTTTGAGGTTCTTTTCACCCATCTCTTCAATTGAGTTTTCCAAACTTAAAAACATTTTTTTGGACATCATGATTTGAAACATTGTATCGAATCATCCTCATTACTCTCATTATTAATAGCCGTAACTTCTTTCAAAATATCGTTGTCTGTCAACATTCACGTAATCAATGAAAAGGCCGACATTTTCATAATTCTCAGATACACGATTCCATAGATGATCTATGTTCAATTGCTCGATTTATCGGGGTACGAATTATCGCGATTCGACTGTATTACTAAGATTGAATGTTACTCATGAAATGTTAATTTTCACAACTTTTATTTACAATGTTTTATTATCATTCCTTCATTTATTCATTTGTTTTATTTTCACAATTTAATTAAGTACTCTCAAAGTATTATAAATTTATTTCATTATGCCTGTTATACAATATAGCAACGTATACTTGCTTAAAAGGAACTTCATTTCCATCGGGTGGTCCCATGACACCTCTTACTTTTATTTATCAAATCATATTTCGTTGCATTTATTTGAGAGACAGAGAGAGAGAGAGATTTCAATTTGATTCCGATTCCAATATTTTAATTTGTTTTAAAAAAGTGTTAATTTGTGAATTGGGTTTAAGATTGTTGGATATAATATTTATATACTTTGTATATATAATTTTGTATTTATCAATAATTAAAAAATCAATTTAAAATTAAAAAAAAAAACAAAAAATGAAACCTTCATGCTTTAAGGAGAGAATGCCACAGATTCATAAAATTCACAAATTCACAAGTTCACAGATATAAAAAAAAATGGCAAGTGGCAGATTTTGAGATACCAAATACAATTCATAGTTAGATAAAATCTTATTTCATAATTTTGAATCATTTTACGAAAGCATGCAATAGGTTATGTTGATGTTGATGATGATGATCGTTGATCTGTTGAAATGAGTAACGCATTTTATTATAATTTTTTATATTTTTAATATGCAGATACTTAATAATATTATAACTGTGAAAACTACCATATTGTTAATGATGTTGGTAATGATGAATATAATGATTATGGTGATGCTGATGATGATAATAATGGTGATGGTGATAAAGTAGCTCACACATTAAACATAAAACATTTTTTTTTTTGTTTAAATTAATTAAGCTCAGTTTATAAACATTTGAAGTTGATGAAGATTCAAATTGAGATACATTTATTCATTCATTCATTTATTGTTTGTGCTTTTGTGTGCGTTTGTTTCTTGGGAGCTTATTGCGGAACTTTCAAAAAAATATTGCTGCTTGGCTTTGTTTAAATTTCAGTTGATTTGTGACAACGCATCTGCCTCAGTATACTCGTATCTGAGCTGTCCCGTGTTTTGAATGCGTGGCATAAATTACATTTAATAATTTATATGTAAATTTTGAAGTCTTTATCTTTATCTTTAGTTTGTTGCACCTGCTTGTCTTTTCTTGTCTTGTCTTGTCTGTCATAAAGAGTTATAAATATTTCTATATGACCACATAACGGTAGCACATTCACTTTTTTCTTTCTAAATCTTTCATTTGAATGATAAAATTTTTGGTTTTTTTATTTTAATAAATTTTATTGTGTTTCGTAATATTTTTTTCCATTTTTTGTTTTTGTTTCTGTTTGTTTTTGTTTGCTTCTTTTGTTCTAAAAAAAAAAAAAAATATGTAGATCAATAAATTGAATTTCATAAATTCCATTCCATTTAAGAAAAACAGGTTAAGTTTTTTATTTCGTAGAAATACAAATAGTGGCAAATGAAGAGTCAATAGGGAAATAGTAGTTCTTTGATGTGCCTTCAATTCATTGATTTTATTTTTCTTTTGGAATTTGTATATCCCAATCGATATTTAGAACACGTTTTGATCATCCTTGATTGAAACTTTGTTAGTTTTAAATTTAATATATAATACAATCACTTAATAACTATCTATGATGATCTATATCATAAACAAATAGTTGCCACAGTTTGACAATATTGTATTGAAATATGCGGGATCACTGCTCCTTATGCGAAATGCATTACTGATGTTTCTAAGAAACACCTTATTCTATTATGACCTTATGACAATAGAAGAAATAAATTTCTTCAGCAGCTGTTACAATGAAAGATTGCTAAAGCATCCCAATTTTATGGCAATAATACAACTCACTGTTGGTTTAAAAGACTTTCTCGCAACAATCTCCTTAATAGTAGACCTTAGAATTCCTTAGTTGTCATTATTATCTAGGCTCATGTAAATATCCTTATGGTGATAAATACAAATATAATACTAAGAATAGTTATAGTAGATGCTTGATCAAGCATCATTCAAACTATCAACATCGTTTGACCGATTACCATGAAAGTTGGCACATATATATCTTTTTTCATTGACGCTGCAGAGATCACTTTCTACACCGTTGTTTGGATCGATTTGAAAATCACAAATACACATATGAGAATATTCTCTAGATCACCTTCTACACGGTTGAACTATAGATCTCTTCATTTAATACTATAAATCGATATTTATTCCGATATGATATATCGATATATCGTATGTAATTTGCATTTGATTACAATGCCAAACCATTTTATAGACTTAAAGGACCCATCCATTGTCATTGATGCTTTAAAAGTTTATAAAATGAGTTATATTCAATGAGTAAAGGCCAAACTCCATCCAACGCTATGCTTTCTACGTGTTTCAATGGCACAAGCTCCATAGCACGCAACTGCATCAGCTTCTTGGTTACCAAAATTCTGTAAAATAGTCAATTGTCACAAAGCCACGAAGCAGAATTCCCTTTGTCATTGATTTTCTTTTAATTTCGTACCTGCATTTTTAGGGGTCTTAACAATTTCGCCAGTATTCGGTATGTTTTCAAGAGTATTCGGTACGTTGTATCGAATAAAATATATTGATAATAAGTATTTAATATCTGATGGTTCGATTATATCGGTTAAACGTCAATATCGCTGTCAATTAGAGATAACATCCATTAACATCACGCTGTATATACTATAAATACTTATAGATTAGGGAAAGGCTGGGAACTAGAACACCTCATCACTACGGTCGCAAATGGTTCTATTTTGACAATCACTTTTAAGTCAAACATTTAAAATATAATAAATAATTGGGATATTAAAGCTTAGTAAGATCACATGGTTGGTTACTTTGCTTAGGCTTAGACATAGTTAAACAATCAATTGTGATCATTTTAACGATCTTAAGTATCTGATTTATTTGTGTACGTGTGTCGGATCCAACATACAACGAAGTTGGACAAACGTTCACTAGCCTTTGGCACTTTAAAAATATTTAACACTAGCCGTTGGCACTTCAGAAATATTTTCTACTATCGCTCACGTCTGTTCACTTTAAATATTTTAAAAAAGTGAGCACATGCTTATATTTGTCACTTTCATATGTTCTTACCTTGTGAAGGCATAAAAGAGATAGCTTGCACGAGAGAGACATAGTTAAAGAGAGAATTGAGAGAACTCATGTTGGATGAAATATCAAAATAGTTTGGATATGACACGCACACATAGTTATTTAATTAACACTATGATAAGGTTGGACTAATCATGTTGTACCGTGTCGGGGTCGCTTTATTTCTATCTGAAATATATTTCTAAAGCAAAACTTCGAACATTGACCACAATTAAAGAAATACTTGTATGTTGCAAGTGCCTAATAATATGTACAAGTATATAAGACTTCTTTTTGATCCATGAATTCTTGACCTGGAACTACAATATATTCCCTATAAATGGTTAATGGATAATGATTAGTTATGCATAACAAATCTCTTTTAGGTTTATCATATTTGTTTCAAATGTTTACTAGTTTTTTATACAATAAATCAAAATAAATAGGTGCAGAAAGTATAAATTCTAGAAAATTCAATCTCCATAGTTTTTCTCATCACTGATATTCCCAAGTATACTATAATCATCAATTGTGAATATTTAAGAAAACGTATTAAAACTGAAATAATATTCATATGATCATTTAGTTTTTTTCCGAAAAGCTTCGAATTGATTAGAGGTGCACAAAAGAGTGTTTGGAGAAGTTTTGTTTGGGGGGCTGTCGAGCAAGCATTGGCCTAAGTGTTTCGGATATACACAACACACATCTAAGCTGCGTCAAAGAGTGGAAGAACTCAAAAAATTTAAATTAGCACAATCAATGACTTCATCTCTTAATTGTTAAATGAGATTTGAATCTAGAGAATATTGTGCGAGTCTTTCTCTGCTGGCGTCTATTGATTAAAAACTCCTATGATGAATTGACATCGCCAACCAAAGTCTGGGTATTATGTATTTCTTACTATAGGAACCCAATTCTTTTATAAGCACATAAGTTAATAAGAACTAGTACTAGAAGTACTGTTTCAACCCAGTTTTAAATCTACAATACTATACAATTTTTTACTCATTTATATGCATATGCATTTCTTTTTGATTGAAAGTTACTCGTACTTTGCATTGCAAACTTGAAGAAAAAAAAAAAATGAAACAGATTTGTATATTGTTGTGTGTGTGCTACTTTACATTGTACATATATTGTATATATATATATATATATATCTTTCTACTTATATGCTTTCCACGCTTGTCAATTTCATTGAAAAAAAAAAAAAAAAAAAAACAAACAAACAAAAAGAAAAAATGAAAAAATTTACAAAAAAGAAAAAAGAAATAATTAAAAATAATAAATACTTTTATTTTGAGACAAGACCAAGACATGATTGTGGAAAGCGAGTGATGAACGAAGGAATGGAATTGAAGATACTAGTACAATAGTAGTAAAAATAATTGTTGTAAAATTTTGCATTACATTGTCAGTGTGACTTACTACTACTCCATCATAGTAGTTGGCTCAAAACTTGAACAATGGCCGTGAAAAATAAAAATAAACATACTTATACTGGTATGAAATAAAAAAGAAAAACCAAAAACAAAAACAAATCGAAATGTTGAAAGGCGAATGTTGTTGTTGCTTTATATTAAAGTAAAAAATTAAAAAAAAAAAAAAATATGTTAAATGTGAGAATTATAACAATACAAAAGTAAAGTGAATAGTAAACAGAAAACACAAAACAGAAAACAAAACAACTTTCTGCATTATAATAAAATTTTATTTGCAAAATAAAAGAAAATACTTACATATATTTTATTTTATTAAAAAAAGAAAAATTTTCAAAAAAAATTATGAAAGAAAAACTAAACGAAACGAAAGTTTTTATATATCTATTTATAATAATAAAGATACAGATGATGATAATGAGGTTAATATTATATTATTTAAATGAGCAATTAAACTCCTTTTTTTTTGGTGATTCTTCATAATAATGATTCCGAAACCGGGCAAACTAAAGAATAGTGTCACATCATTTGCCTTCTTCTAATATTTTCCAAAATTTTTGCTAGAATATTATTGAGTTGAGGGTTTGGGCTTTGGGCTTCAGAGCACAGCACAACTTCACAGAGTCGTACATCACAATATAACTGCATTTAAAACGAAGCAATACTAGGCTTTGACAAGGTTTGAATAAGCGGCTTACTTCAAGTTAAGCAAAATACCCACAGGAAAGCAATTTCTGATGTTTAAGAACTTTTTGGCAGACAGAGCCTTTTTCTTCAGAGTCCACGACACTGACTCAATGCTGGAGTATCTCAAGGCAGCGTCCTCTTAACAGTTCTTTGCTCAATATTCACTGCGGATATGCCAATGCAAATATTATGGTCGCTACCTAATAGGTAGTACCAATGCAGATGGCACTGCCATTCTTGAGAATTTATTATGTCCCGTTGAATTAGGAGAACTGGTCCTACTATATGTGCAGAGATTTGACGCCAAGTGTTAGAAGTTGAAGTGTTGGCATAAATGCCTCCAAATCAGCAAAATGTGCGCTATGCTTGTTCAGTAATTAAACTTAACTCTAGCATCATACTTTATGTTTGACTAGAAATCGTCGTCGTGCTGGAAGACTAAGCACTTTCTGTAGACCAATTGTGGCCGTTTTTGTCTTATTAATTGTTGACAATAGAGTTCTGAATTCATCGTTTGCCCAAGTGGGAGCAGCTCCTAATGCACAGGACCTTTGCAATCCCACCAAATGTATAGCTACAATTTCTTCGCACATAGCGTCAGTTTTGCAAAGTGTTGGGCAGGACCACCTCGTTTAGACCATGACCGTTTTCGCACATTATTCTCGTATGTTACCAATTTTCCATTGCCAGTTATCAATTTGGACAGAAAAGGTTGCAAAACATTTAGTTTCAGTAACATTTCTTAAACTGATATGCAATCAATAAGATTTTTTTACTCTTCACTCCCTTTAAATTAATGTTCTTATTTGAAAATTAAATGATAAATTTATAAAGAATAATAGTACAATAAAAGTACCACTCACCCACTTTGTTCTTTGTTAATACTCAATCGGTAACAGAGAGAATATAGTGATGCTAAGAAAGGAAGGCGTGAAGAGTATTACCTCTTTGGCATATCCAATGATAGCCTTCTCTCTCTTCTGTGTGGTACCCAAACATCCAGTTTTGTGCATAGCCAGCCTTTTTTAAATGGTCTAAAACTGTCATATGGTGGATACCAAGATCCTAAACGTAATCACGAGTACTTTGTATGTTCCGATCATTCTCACCTTTTTCAATAATTTGTTCCACTTTTTCGGTGGCGGGTCTTTAACATCGAAATTTCCCGAACGAAATCGTGCAAACCATGTTCTAACTGATCATTCTGATAAAAGGCCTTCTCCATGATGTGCATAACCTTTTTCGAAGAATTGAAGTAAATAACATTGAATTTTCTCTGTTTCAGCATTTATTTTCTTTATGCAAAAATAACTGATTTAATAATCACTTGTTTAGCAGCATAGTTTTACCAAGATTTCGAGCTTTTCATTGCTGTATGGCATTTCCAGATCGGGTTATTACTTACAGAGATGTCGATTTTTAAAACTAGTAATTCAAATTTTCGGAAGTCGCTTTTCCACCAACCTAATATAGAATACAAAAAAAAAAATAGATAAAATTGAAATTCACCAAGAGTCCATTCCTGTAATTATTTGTCATTTAGTTTTGGATCGAAATTTTGGTTCTACATTAATATGCATATTTGTGGACCGATAAAAATCCTTACTTTTAACTTTGCCTTCACAAAATGTTGAGTTTTATATGTAAGGGATGTATGGTAATATGTGTATAACGTCTTCGGGTTCAAATAAAGTCAAGTAAGTATTTTATATTTGATTTCCCACGCATGATAGAAAACAAAGACATCCACTGCCTAGTTTTTCAGGTACCGAAATCGTGTCACGTAGTGTAATGAATTGTAAATGATACCTTAGAATTTAAGACCTATAAACCTCAAACAATGGAGAGAATTCACTACCTTTTTGTAGGAATTCAGTTCATTAAATTAAGAAAATTATTTTGCATTAATGGCGAATTGAGTTCCAATAGGTATTTCGGGACCACAGTTCATTAATCAATGATATTGTTACCATGAAATGAATCATAGCGATCAGTAAGTAGATGATCGCTATAATGTGTGTTTTTTTAAGGCAATTAATTGGATGATAAAACTGGGAAAAAAGGAGAAGGATACCCATGAAGAAAGATACAATTGAAGAAAGAGTTTGTTAGTGTTTATACTATGTAATTATTTGTTCTACACCCATAATATACTTATAAAGATAGAATAGTCAAAAAGGGAAAGGTCATGAACTCTAATATATAATTAGATAACATAATTAACGGAATGCTGTATCATTTAGTTCTATTTCTTTATTCAAATAGCTCTTTAAACTCTCATACTCTTCACGCAGTGAATAGTATTATAAGTTTGTCATGAAATTTGTAACACACAGAAGGAGATATTGCAGACCCCATAAAGCCATGTTTCTCAGTTTTTGAGTTAGCTTTTTACCATACGCTGCACATTTGTCGGAATCAGGCGAATCGGACCACTAGGAGGATTAACTTCTATACAAACCCAAATTCAAATTAATGTTCTTATTAGAAATTTTTTTTCTTTTTTTGACTTATCGAACTGATATTTGGACGCTATAAGTGTTCGTCGTATATTCACCAACCATGTAAATTTTAAGATTTTAGCATTACTAGATCGTATAGCTCCCGATATGAGTGTTCAATACACCATGCTCATTCACAGGAGCGAGAAGAGTATTTTATTTTTGGCATAGCCAAAGATAACATTTTTTTTAGTTTTCGGAATGATTTTGAACTTCGGATCCCTAAGCAAATCTGATGCCTAAACTTTGTTCCCAATTATTTTAAAATGAGCTGAGAAATTTAGGTCATGGGAACAGAAATTAGTCACATGAAGCTATGTCAAGTAAATTCTAAGCGGTAGAAATGACACACGAGTATATGCTCTACTCATAACACTCACTATAATTAAGTCATCTGAAAAAAAGTATTTTTTTTTTTAATAACACTGTGTCACAGCCAAAAAAAACTTCTTATCAGACCTAGTGGAGGTTATAGGTCATAAAAAACTAAAAAGAATGGCATATACAAAATTTTTGATACACCCTCAAAATCTTGACTTAAAGCTCAAAAACCGTTTTTAAGAGGTTCCTGTACATATTACCTTATAGCTTGGACATTTTTTATCGGATTTCAAATTTTTATTTTGTATTTAGAAGCTGAAATGTAGCCCTTTACAACCATGTATTATGTATTTTGTTATCATTTAAATTCATGGAGATACAGGCCAAAAACTTTCCAAAATTCTGATTTTTCCATCGATTTTGCAACTTTAAGTCTAATTTGTGCCCCTTATCTTATCTAAATTATATTTTTTCTCAACGTTCATCGAAAGTTTAGTGATTTTAGCTTTAAATGAACCCTGTTTGAATAGAATCGGTTAAAAATTACTTGATTTATTGTACTTTTTGTAATTGCATATGACAGTTTTCTTTCCTTAATTGTTGCAGATAGAGGGAGATAGCTAGAGGGAGATAGCTAGAATAAGAATAAAAAAGGAAAAAAAACTATAATTATAATTTAGATAAGATAAGGGGCACAAATTAGACTTAAAGTTGCAAAATCGATGGAAAAATCAAATTTTTGGAAAGATTTTGGTCTGTATCTTCATAAATTTAAATGATAACAAAATACATAATACATGGTTGTAAAGGGCTACATTTCAGCTTCTAAATACAAAATAAAAATTTGAAATCCGATAAAAAATGTCCAAGCTATAAGGTAATATGTACAGGAACCTCTTAAAAACGGTTTTTGAGCTTTAAGTCAAGATTTTGAGGGTGTATCAAAAATTTTGTATATGCCATTCTTTTTAGTTTTTTATGACCTATAACCTCCACTAGGTCTGATAAGAAGTTTTTTCAATTTTTTTTTTTTGTAACACAGTGTAATTAGATGAATGAACTTTTTGTTTTATAGTACAAGTATAACCGTGAATCATTGGTTTGCCATGCTGCCTATGAAGCATCCATACAGGTCTGCCACTTCTCTTGAATAAGTTGCCTCAAAGATTTGCATAAGTCGAGAACTATGTACAATGGTTGGGAAAAGTATTTTGACAAAGAAAAAATTGCGCATTTATGTGTATATCTTTCTTTTTAATGATAGAAAAAATTTAAGAAAAATCCATGATAATCGTCTAATAATAAGCTTACAAAAAACATTTATTAGTTCAATTCAATATTATAATTAAGAACTTAAAAAATTATTTTTGAAAAATGTATGGAGAAAAAGTATTTTGACAAAATATTGTTGGTCAGAAAAAAAATGTATATTAAGATAAATTTACAAATATGAAGGCATAATAAAAAAAAGATCTCTCCTTTAGCGTTGATAACTTTCTGTTATCAGACTGGTACTGATTTCACTAATTTTTGGAGGATTTACGGACAAATGTTATTCCCAATGGCTTTCGACCTCAGCGATTGTCTCCTCGCGCGTTCTTATTAAACATATACTTCTTTTTCTTTTTATATAAGCCCACACATTCTCAATAATATTTAAATCGGGGCTTTGAGGTGGTCCAATATATTTACTCCCACATCCCTTAGAAAGTTGGTTATCATCTTGGCTTTGTGACACGGAGCATTGTCATGTTGCAAAATAAATGACTGTCCAATCAATTTATCACCGGAAGTAAACGCATGATCATTTAAAATATGTAAGTGTTGACCCTGATTCATTGATTCGTCTATTGGTACCAAATCTCCGCTGCCATTAAAGCAAACACAACCCCAAAACATTAATCTCCCACCACCACTCGTTCACACACAGGTGCCACTTTTTTTTTCTCATTTTCTTTGGCATTCTGCAGAAATTTTCTTGTTTGACGCATGGTACTGAAAGGAGCTTTCATCAATCCACAATACTTGTTCCCAAAATGATGAAGGCTTGTGTACATATTTTTGAGAAAGTTCAAGACGTTTCAGCTTATTTTTTCATGAAATTTGAGGTATTGGTCTGGCTGTATAGGTAGCAAAACCTGCCTCTTTTAAACGATTTCTCACAGTTCTTTCACAAATTTCAATATTATACTGCATATTCAATTGTTGCAGATTTTGCAATTATTAGCAGATCGGCTTTTAATCTTCGCACAATTAACCGGTCTCCTCTTTTAGTTGTCTTACCAATTGCTAATTTTCTAAATGATTTGGAAGTAAATATATTAGATTGGCCACCTCGAAGCCCCGATTTAAATATTATTGAGAATGTGTGGGCTTATATAAAAAGAAAAAACATTAATGGATGAGCCACTTTATTTTACTCTATTCTCTGTGGAGAATTTAGATTCATCGCTCCAAAAAATGTTTGTTCATTGAAAGAACACATGTAGGTTAGTTTATTGATGGATGGATTGTACAATATTATTTAGCTTGATTTGTAATGAGTTATTGAATCTCAAGAACTTGGTTATGTCTTAGTCAAGGTTTCAATTGTAGTGACTAGAATAGGTACTTTTATGGTATTCAATAGTTGGTTAAATGAAAGTTAAGAACCCTTTAAGCATTTAAGACTTTATCTGGTAATCTTGTAGACAGATATATTTGTTGTATTTGATTTTTACTTTAGTAAATCAATTCAATTTATTAATACATATTTTATTAATATATTTTTATTCTTTCTTTTCTTATAATGAACTTTGGTATATTAAGTAATAAGTATATAAAGGTCTAGAAATTCAAGTTAAACCATTTGATAATATGTACATATATATAAGTATTGTACCATATTTATTTTTGTTTTTTGCTTTTTACAATACCTCAATCAATCTTATCTTTTATTGTGCGCACTAGAAATGGTTCAAGAGTTTGAAATGCATTCAACTTCATATACATATATATATATCTGTGTGTGTGTTTGTATATAGTTCCCTCCCTTCCCCAAGTTCTTTATATAGTATACGACACAGAGATAGTAGTTTGAGTTCCATTTAGTATATACAGATATATAAAAGTACATTTGCAATAAATCAATGTCAAGGTGAACTAAAGCCAATTGGAATTTTAACAAAATGTGTTGAAAGTAAAAGAAAAAGACAACACAATATATTAAAAATTAAGGTTTTTGCAAATTGGCAATTTTATACAGAAATCGTGAGTTTTTCCAATTGTCATATACATAAACTCTTAGCATGTGTTCTTTTTTTTTTTTTTCTTTTGCTTAAGTTTTCATGACAGATTAAATGCAATATACTCTTTAGTTGAATGTCGCTAAAATGCATGTAAATTCAATCATAATGAAATATGTAATCTGTATTTTGAAAAAGAAATTAAGTCTCTAACTGAAAATATGAGATTTTAATATAAAAAAATTATATAGAGGTTTGCTATTCAAGTGGCGTGGAGTGTAAGAGTTACTCTTGACTTTGGCCATGATTGTGTTTGCTTTTATCTAATCACATCAGCAGTGCAACATTCATTTATATATATTGTATGATTTATAAAAATATTGTAGATTGGTTTATTTTTTTTATATTAAATTTTTAATTAATTCAATTTATTATTAATTTTTTTATTAATAAACTTTATATAAAGAATTTGTATGTAATGAAATATTAAAATTATTATTTAGTATTGAAGTGTGTTAATTTATATAGATGATTATGATGATAATGATGATGATGATTATTAATTGTCCTCTAACAAAGATTGGCATATTGTTATCTAATGAAAGAGATTAGTTTAAATAATCAATACTATACTACGAGGGTGCGTCAATAAGTCCTTAGAAAAAACATTAAAACAATTTTTTTTTTAGTAAATTTTTTTTTTATTTTTCAACATAATCTCCTTGGAGCTCTATACACTTAGTAAGACGTTTCCCTAATTTTTTTAACCCGTCAGAAAAATAAGATTTTGGAAGGTCCTCAAAATAAGCATTTGTTTGATCGATGACTTCTTCATGTGAAAAAAACGTTGTCCACTGAGCCATTTTTTCAGGTTTGGGAATAGGAAAAAGTCACTGGGAGCTAAATCTGGCGAATACGGTGGGTGGTTGACCAATTCGAATTTTAATTCTTCAATTTTAGCCATTGATCGTAAACATGTGTGAACGCGGGCATTGTGCTGATGAGAGAGGATTTTTTTCTGTTTAAATGAGGCTGTTTTTTTTTTCTTTCAATTTTTTCTCTTAGCTGGTCCAATAAAGATGCATAATACTCCCCTGTTATTCTTTTTCCCTTTTTCCAAATAGTCAACGAAAAAAATTCCACGTGCATGCCAAAAAACAGTAGCCATAACCTTACCAGCTGATTTTACGGTTTTCGCCATGGTTCGCCTTTCAAAATCCACTGTTTTGATTGTTCTTTCGTTTCGGGAGTGTAGTGGTGAATCCATCATCTACAGTCACAAACCGACGAATAAACTCATTCGGATTACGTTGCATGAGCGACAACAGAGCTTTAGAGGCAACCACCCTATTGCGTTTATTGTCGACTGTACACAATTTATCATGTAAAATAGAAATGACGCTACCTTTTGATATCCCTGTAACATCAACTATCTCACTCAACTTTAATCTTCGATCACTTAACACCATATCATGGATTTTATTGATCATTTCTGGCGTAGTCACCTCTACAGGGCGTTCTGAGCATGGTTCATCCTTTGTTGATGTACGACCACGTTTAAATTCATTTAATCAGTTA
Organism: Amiota communis; assembly: GCA_037043315.1. Lineage (NCBI taxonomy): Eukaryota > Metazoa > Arthropoda > Insecta > Diptera > Drosophilidae > Amiota > Amiota communis. Next base: position 155,461 of record JBAMAV010000678.1, read on the forward strand.
TAAATAGTTGCAAGTGAAGGAGCAGATGTGCCATGAACTAAATCCAACTCATTTTTTATTTCCTTTGCTGTTAAGCCTTTTATCTAAACTCAATTTTCTCCATTTTTGGAAACAAACAAATTTTTTTTCTTCAATGCACGAGAAACACACAACAACTCAACCAATCTGGCTGAAACTTCACAGCATACCTAGAAGGTAGTGATGCTGCATCATGAAAACAGACCGTTTACAGTATTAGACGCGCTATCTGTCTAAGGACTTATTGACCCATCCTCGTATACTATATAGAATTTTATATAAAAAAACGAATACTTAGTAAAGGAAAAGTGAATTTATATATGGTAGACATTTAATGATGATGATAATTAATTTTTCTTTATCAAAGATAAGTATACGAGTATATTTCTAGATACTAGTTTTAATAATCAATATTTTGTATATACATACAATAATTTGTAGATACACTTATATGTATGTATATAGGATTATTTTGTACATTTATTGCATATTGTTTATGTACCAATAAAGTTAAAGAAAAATTGCGGCAAATTTTCAATTGATAAGGTTTATTTTTGCTGATATTGTTTTGTGTTGTTCTGTGCTTTGATAACAGAGTGTTTTTGTTTTTGCTTATCAAATACAGCGACAAAATTTATGGAAAGAAATTTAATATCTTTGTGCACCTACTATATACATATAACATAGTATTTGCGTAGTACAATTATTTATTCCTCTCTCTCTCTCTCTCTCTCTTTCTCTTTACCAATTTAATGGAAATTGAAATTGATAATGTTGAAGACATTAACATGTACGTACTTATCGACCAAATATTTGGAAAGACAATAGATGAATTTTGTATTGCAATTTCAAACAAAGAAAACAATACATGTAATTGAATCTTTAGATTCTTTATGAGACTAGTATTTGAAATGTTTTCTTATGAAACTTTCAAATGTAGTTTCCACATATATGGAATGTTTTTCAATTAAACTTGTCTTGTGATTTCATTATAGCAAATACTAAAGAATCTTTAAGTTTTATAAGGGAGGGAATCAAAGAAACTTCATCATGTCTTTCAGGTTGTTAAGTTCATTGTAGAAGTACTAGAAGTATGTGGTCACAAGGGCGTGGCCAGTAATTAAGGAGGGCAGGCAAGGAAAAACGAATAATATGCATACTGCAAAGACGTTTATTAATGGAAAACAATATTTAGATTATTGTTCAGCGCAGCAGCTGTCATGGTCAACGGAGCAGCCGTTGTAGCAGAGTTTAAATTATGTCCTCTTATATTCATTCTCTCACTGTGTACATAATTTCTTATCACTTTGCTTCCTTATATGCTGTTTGTAATTCCTTAAGTTAGTCTTACTCAAATCCTTGAGACATTGTTTCCAAGGTGGGGGAGTCTGGTTCAGATTAGGCCCTAGCAGTGACATGGTAAGTTCTCTGCTGAATGTTATGTAAATGTTTCATTACTCTGCAATGTCCTGTCAAAAAAACTGAGACTATTCGAATACTTGTCCCTGTAATTCCTGTGTTCATTTGTGAGATCTAGTTAGCAGTTTAGCCACTCTATTATTCTTCATGTTTACCCAATGGCGGTGCGATTTGTCTAGTTTTCGTTGAACTCTTAAGGGAGCCCACAGAATGATCCAATGAGTACGTTTGCAGATCCTTTCCTTTTCTGATTTCATCTGCTTTTTCGTTCTCGAGATACCCACTATGTACGATTGTTCGATGCTTATCTTATGAGTAACATCAATCTATCCCAAACCAACTTCGAATTGAACTCGAAAGCATTGAGTGTTTGTAGTGCAGCCTTGTTATCAGAGTGAATGTATATGTGTTTATTAGTAGTGACACACTTTAATTTTTCCCTTGAGGCATATTTTTATTGGATTGGCGGTAGGTTCAGTAGCATACCAAAGGCAGCTGTTGAAGCCGACCTTACAGCTCCAATAACATAGACAAAAGCCACACGTTGCACCTTAACAATCTTCGATTCAGCTATTCATCTGTCTAATTTAAAGTGCCAGATATATGCATCATATGACATTCTTGGTTTCACTCCCAAATTCTTAATTATGTGCCTGATGCTGGTCCATTTAGTTGCCCTAGTCTTGTTAATTATGGATTATAGGTGACTGTTCCAAAAAAGTTTCTCATCAAGTCTGATGCCTAATAATTTAATGTCTTTAGAGAAGGGTATTTTTTCGCCAAGTGTAAGAGGGTCCCAAAGACGGGACTTAATTCTCTTTCTTGTGAGTATTTATTTTATTACACTAATAGTAATCTTCGAGATTCTACACAAACTATTGTGTTAACTATTGAAGATTTGTAGACCTTCGAGACAATTTTAATAAATAATAAAATATCTGTACCCTGCTAGGGCGTCAGCTGCCCCACCCTGCCCGTACCTGTCTATGCCCTAGTGTGGACAAGACTTTACATCTTTTGCAGAAATCGCCGATCTCCCAAACAGGCAGTACCAGTATCCTGGTTTGAAGGTCATCAATACAGTATATTTGAATGCTTTAATTGGCCATGAAAACAGTTGAATGCAATTATTGAGTGACCGACCTTCTGGCTCTTTTTTCTCTTTCTTCATTTATAAGCAGCTTTCTGGTTGCTAGCGACGCCCCGTAATAATCTTACATCTTTCTAAAGTGATTATACATGTATTTCTTCATTTAAGTAAATAAAAAATAAGTAGACATAAGAACTTTTTAGTTTCTTTATTAAATATGTAGTATATACAATCCAATGTATCTGAAATAATGTGCTATACTTGTATATAGAGTATACTAGAGTGTTTTGTTCCATGTACGTACAATAGTATTTTTTAGATAAGATAGGTTTTTGCACTTTATTTCCAAATAAAGATATAGGTAAAATAAATATGTTTTTTTTTTTACTATCATTGTTACATGATTCAATACGAATGAATCATCATTATCATCATTATCATTATCATTCATATTAGTGGCGCCGATAATAATAATTTTTTGTTGAATTTTCAAGAACATTCAAGTGTATATACACTTTAATATTGGGTTGGTTGTTTCGTTGTATCAATTACGAGTGGGTACATGACTAAGACTAAGAATGAAAAAGGTGTTTTCAATAATGGAAATGTAAACACACTTAACATAGGCAAGTTTAAATATATGTATCATTATTTGGTTCGTTTGTTCTAATAAATAGAAAACCAGTTAAGTTCAATTGATGTACACATATTCTATAGACTATATATGTATATATATACTAGAATGGAATTGAAATTATCAGTTGGATGGAGTTTATACAAAGAAGAATATATTGTACATCATACTAAGGATGAATGAATTGTGAAATAAAATAATAAAATTGAAAATTTTGGACTAAAACAAGAGTGTTTTCAAGGTTACAAAAAGGTGAGACTGGGAAAAAAAGATCTTTATATTCATGTACATATAAGTATATTTATGAAAGTTTGAAATCTTCATGCTTATATAAATAATAACTAATGATTTTTTCATTTTCGTTTCTTTTTATTTCAGGTAAAATAATTTATGATTTTTATAAATCTGAGGACCTTTCCCAGAAAGGTTTGATTAAAGTTAATTTTAAAGTAAAATATCTATATTTCTTTTTGAGATTTAACCAACTTAATGCAATAATATGCGAAAACCTCTAAAGGTTTTTTGAGCTATTGATCTTGACCTTGACCATGATAACATTAAATAATAAGACTTTTGATCTATTAAGTTTATTATTTCACATTTTTGATGGGGGGCATAGAATTGTGGGACATTCACTGAGAATTTACAATACCTTGAAACGATCTTGATATACTTATTTTATAGAAAGAGATACCTTTGAGAAAATTCCGTAACTGGAAATATTTTCCTTGCATTTAGGAGTCACTTGTGTTGTGCCCGAAGTTAAAAAACTATCCATTTCTTCATGGATTCCATTAAGTGGCTCGTTATCATATGCTGCATGCTTGCTCTTTTTTTGTATAGGATCTTATGGGAAATACCTAGATTATTCTTCTAGTTACCTACGTCTAGGTTCAACGAATTTGTTGGCATGCATCATAAGTCGGAGAGGGCGTGGTCGTTACACCCGTGACTCTTGCCAATATTGCCGTCAGCGACTTCAGAAGTATACATTTCAATCTTCTTCGCTTTGATAAAGACCTTTTCGACGAACGCAGCAATCAATGATCTGTTGACTTCGGACTCTGTCATCTTTTGGATGATGTTTCCCGGTGTGATCGAATCAATATTGTCTGTCAGCTGAGCCCGCAGCGTTTGCCACCGTTGACACTCCAATAAGGTTTGCTTCAGCGTCTGCATACTCACAGCATGGTTCCCTGCATTTTCCCATTCTGTGCAAGTATTGACGGAAATAGCCATGCCCTGTGAGCAGCTACGTTATTTAATAATCAACCTCTCCATGCTCACGTTCTATCCAATGTCGGATCTGTGGGATCAGTCTGGCAGCCCATCTGCCCATCGTATCAGTTTGCCAACGGGCCTGCCACGCTGCGATGGACTCTTCTTTAATGTGTCTCTCCGTTTGTGTATTGAAATTTTCAGCACGTTTCAACTCGAACAACATATTTCTTCTCTTAGGCCAGCAAATCGATGGGAGTGACACTCGCAATGACTAATACAGCTGCGGCATATACCGTACGGTAGACGCTCGCTATTCTAGTACATAAGTGCTTATAGTGATTCAATATTTTGTACTTATACATACTATTGTTTCTTCCAACTCGCTCCTTTCAAGAATATTAGACACTGTTGTGATTGAGAGGGTGAAAAGCAAAAATATGAGTTCAGGTTTAAGAAACTGCTTATTGGTGATGAGCTATAATAGTACTTACTGTGTTATATTGAGTGGATTAAACAAAGCTCGGGACCAACGAAAGAGATGCTTAGATGCAAACAATCAGTTCTTCATTACCCTAGTAGTATCCATTAAATATAGTACCTATTGGTAATTCATAGTAGGACTAGGACCTAATATGATATACTGTACCTGTACCAGTAGTTTTTTTAAAGTTCTTTTTTTTATGATGATGAAACCAATTTCTTCTTTAATGTTATGAGAGAGTGGGTGGTGAAAGGCAAAGTCATAAGTTCAGGTTTGACTAACTATGTGCTTATTGTCGTTGTCTACATATGACGATCATGAACATGAACATACATAAGTAACAACAACAATACTATGCATAGTATGTAGTACTGAAGTAGTAGTATTATTCCCACAGACAAACAACCTTTCGAATGTGAGACCATAATTTTCACTCACTCACCCATCAAAGAAATATAAACGAACTACTACAATATGATTGTACAAATACATGTGTAGTAGGCATGTTTATGTTCCTTTTTGTGTACAACTTTTTCTTTTAATGCGAGTTTGCATGTAAAAGATTTTACACAAAAAAAAAAAAAATGCAATAGTAAAAAGATAGAAATATTGTAATAAAAATGCATTAAAAGCACAAAAGTTGTGAATGAATGAATGAAGTTGTCGTACTAATATACATAATACCATCATAAAATGCAGTTACAATGTGCTAGAATTAGTTGTTAAAACAGATATGAACACATACTCGTATGTATGTTATAGTATAGAAAGAGGGGGAATTGAGGGGTCATTGGTATGTGTTATTGTGCATAAGCATTTTACCGTTATGCCAATTTATTCATTCGATCATTTATTCAAATCATCATCATTTCATTAATATATTATAAGCTACAAATACTATATATGCTAGTGATGTACAACAGTTGTAATTCTTTGTCAGCTTTGTCAGCTAAGTCATAGCTGAGTCATATTGTTAGGCTAAGTAACGACCTCAATCTAATACCCACTAACGTGTTAAGACTCTAATAAATGTCATACTGACTTTCATCAAGTCTAGTACTATGTGGGCAATATGCCAAACAATTTCACACCAGACACACCATGGTCATACGACTGTCTTTTATCCATTCCATTCCAAACTATTCATTCATGGATACATTTCTTCATTCATACATTTTTAGATTTATTCATACATACATTTATTTCTTTTTCATTCATTCAAACTTTAAGTTACTCTTTCATTCATTGACTGCTGCTGCATTTTGGTCTTAAGTTCTTAAGTAAATCCTACACATAAAACAAGAAATATTCTCCATTCATTGATTTCATTTGTTTGTGTATCTATGAGATACTTAAAGTACTCATATAACATTCTGTTTTTTTCCTTAGACCTTTACCAGATGCAAAATAAAGTTCTTTGTTAATGTTATCTGGTTTTCAATTGACTGAAGTGGAGTAAAGTGGAGTGGAGTTAAGTTCAGTTGTGGTTTCGTTTGCTTGGCTTTGCTTTGCTTTGGTTTGGGTGTCATTATATCTTTTTTGAAAGTTTCTGGCTTTCTGGAGGAAGAACATAAAATTCATTTATTATACAATATTTTTTATTGAATATTTGTGATTAACACTTAAGTGCTTAAGCTATTTGTTTGCTTTTAATATGCATCTTATTCTTACCATTATGTTTCTAACATATTCCCCCTTTTAAGCATAAAAACTTCTTCAAAACAAAATTATCCAATTGTTTGGTTTACATAATGTTATTTGTGATACTTTATTCCAATATATATTTTGGTATTTTAAGTGCTATATGTATATTTGCTTTGATTGACAACAAAGAATAAAAGAGAAAGAGAAACAATATGCACCTCCAAATCAAATTAGATGCGAACTTTGCTTTTATAAACTGAACTGAAGTCGAAAGCAAAAAGTATTATATTTACTTATATTCATATATTCCCATCCTTTGTCCAGTATCCAATGCCAAACCATTGTGAAGAGTATAACTTAACTTAACTTAACTGGAATTACAAGGGCTTAGCCAGGATTTTGTTAAGATGTCCAAGTTTTGTTTATTGCGGAAAATACTTGCTCTCTACTGTTGCGGTTAAAAATGTTAGAATGTATTCAACAAGCTTGCTTTCAGTGTAAACACACTAAAAAAAAGATAGAAAAAGAGACGGAAGTAGTACTTACTTTTCAGGGTTTCGTACCCAAAGGGTGCCAACGGAACACTATTACTAAGCCTACACTGTGCGCCCTTCCGTCAGTAAGATCTAACTCATGGACCGTAATAGGTAGAGAATTGAAATTTTCACATGCGTGTATAACAACAAATACTAAAAATAAAATAGAATTAAAAAATTACAGACCCAAATTCAAATGAATGTTCTTATTACAAAAACTTTTTTGTTCTTTGTCTTGTCGAACTTAAATTTGGACATTATAATTGTGTGATCCATATCCACCAACCATGTTAATTTCAAGATCCTAGAATTACTAGGAAAGGTACCTCCCATGCAAACCCAGATTCAAATGAATGTTCTTATTAGAAAAACTTTTTTGTTCTTTATCTTATCAAACTTAAATTTGAATACTATAATTGTGTAATCCATATTCACCAACCTTGTTAATTTCAAGATCGTAGAATTACTAGGAAAGGTACCTCCCATACAAACCCAGATTCAAATGAATGTTCTTATTAGAAAAACTTTTTTGTTCTTTGTCATCTTGAACTAAAATTTGAACATTATAATTGTGTGATCCCTATTCACCAAACATGTAAAGTTTAAGATCCTAGAATTTCTAGGAAGGGTACCTCCCATACAAACCCAAATTCAAATGTATGTTCTTATTTAAAAACTTTTTTGTTATTTGTCTTCTTGAACTAAAATTTAGACATTATAATTGTGTGATCCCTATTCATCAAACATGTAAACTTCAAGATCCTAGAATTTCTAGGAAGGGTACCTCCCATACAAACCCAAATACAAATGAATGTTCTTATTAGAAAAACTTTTTTGTTCTTTGTCTTCTTGAACTAAAATTTGGACATTATAATTGTGTGATCCCTAGTCACCAAACATGTAAATTTCAAGATACTAGAATTACTAGGAAAGGTACCTCCCATACAAACCTAGATTCAAATGAATGTTCTTATTAGAAAAACTTTTTTGTTCTTTGTCTTGTCGAACTTAAATTTGGACACTATAATTGAGTGATCCATATTCACCAACCATGTTAATTTCAAGATCCTAGTGAGAACACACCAAAGCAGACAAGACAAAATATATGTTTTTGTCTGAAGCGTTTTATGACTGGTTGTCGACTTAAACACGTCTTTGCCAACACACACACCACAAGTAGCGCAGTTGATGATAATTGCTTAGTTTCTTATGGCGCAACACACACCGCGTAAGTCAAAACAAAATGACAAGACAGAACACAACGGGTAAACATGTTTCGTCTTTTGAAGACAAAATTTCGACACATACACGAAACGAAACAAGAAAATGGAACGTTTTCTTCTGTTTCATTGAGTTCCGCTGTCTTGACCTATTATTATTATAGTCAAAGATGTTTCGATTTCCAACAGTTCGGAAAAATGTGAACGCATTACAAATGCAGAATTTTGATATAAAACGCAGTATGCAGGAGCAATAACAATACTATCTATTAGATATAATAAAATCGTAGTGCTTGTCTTATATAATAAAGAAGGCTCTAAGCTGTAGAATTTTAAAGCCAATTTTAATCGATCACAGCATTACAGGCCACGGGTGCGTTCAAATAGAAGTGAACGAAATATATGTGGAAAATGATTAGGAGAAGGAGTCCTTGGAATATCTGCATAATACGTGGGTTGATCAATAAGTCCTTCCTATTTCAGAAGTCCCTCAAAATTGACGTTTGTTTCATTGATGAAACGTGAAACATCATCCACCAAGCTATTTTTTTAAATTTGAAAACAAAAAGAAGTTACTGGGGGCAAACCTGGTGAATACGGTGGGTGTTTTATTAATTCAAATTTTAATTTCATGATTTTGGCTATCGAAGCTGCGCATGTATGGGGCACCCATATTGCCGAGACTTTTATCATACCCAATTTTTCGTGAAAAATTGAAACCACTGTACCATACTACTACTTCACACGCTTTTATTAGTCGATCATTCAAAACGATATTGTGGATTTATTCAATCGTAACTTGGGTGGCCACCTCCTCGACTGGACGAACGATGTTCATCTCATTTATCCAATCGTAAATAGTTGCAAACGCAGGAGCAGATGTGCCATGAACTTCATCCAACTCAGCTTTGATTTCTTTTGAGCTTTAAGCCTTTTAAATAATAGTTTTTAATCACCGAACAAAACTCCCTTTTTCCAACTTATTTAAGTTACTTAGGGATTTTCAATAGATTCATTTGCATTATGCAGTTTATTCTCACAAAATATCAAATCGAATAAAAAGACAAAAACTCTAATATACATATGTACTTAGTACTGTAAGCAGTATGATATCTTGTCTACTGGCCTAGAGCAGAAGCAGTATATATGTATGTACATAAATAACATTGAATAATAATTTTCATATGGCGGCGGCAGTATGTTTTTTATTCTTTTGAAAAATATTTTAATTATCACGAACATTTCCTCTCGATGTTCGAAACAGATACAAATACAAATACAGATACAGCAACAGCAACAGAAACATCAAAAGATATTCTCATTGCTATTTTATTACTTTTGTACTTTAGTACTCAGTTCTCATACTTTCCATCGGAAATACCAAATAATATAATAACCAACCATGCAATGTGCACGTTTCAATGTACAAAATATTAGTACATACATCTGAAAGCATCTGGTAGATACAATATTAATCAAAAGAAAAACGGCGCACACATGGTAAAGATAATAGAAGACATACCTCTTCTATATGGTATCTACCATTAACATATGAACGAGTCTGTATCTATCTAACTATACAACTTGTACAATGTCTTATTACTTAGTATGTTATGTTATTATGTTTATGTTTTTTCTTTTTTGAAGTTCATTTGTTTGATAAGTTCAGTTTAGTTCAATTTCAGCTTCAGCTTTGAGTTAGTTCAATTTTATCATTTGGCATTGCACGCGCCATGTCACAGTACATATGAGATACAGTATCTTTAACAATTTCTTTTTCCTCATTTTGATTTGATTTGATTTTGAAGGTTAGTTTGTTGCATCAATTCTTGAAGATTCAAGTTCAGTTTGGCACGAACCTTAGATATATGTAGTAGAGATATAAATGCTTGGATGGAATGATAGTTAGATGCTTGGATGGAACGATAGATAGATGCTTGAATGGATGGATGGATGTATGAATGCATATAGCTTAGCAAATGACTGATATGTTAAGATAATGTTTTTGTGTATGTTGTGCATGAACGTGCTGCATGCAATGTGCATTTCCTCAATTTTGACAACTTCTTCTCTACACTATTGTAGCAGCAACTAATGGTATTGCTACTGCTACTGCTACTAGTAACTTGGTTATTTGATTGCTCTTCTTTTAGATACTGTTTTTGTTTTTGTTTTGTTTCTAGAGTACACGCATATGTACAGATATATTTGCTCAATCTCAATCTGAAATCTTTTGTTGTCATTCTGTTTTCTATTTTCTGTTTTATGTTTTTTTTTTTTGTTTCGTTGTTGTCACATTAGAATTTTGTTGGATTTTCTTGTTATTGCTACCGGTCGTCGATCGTTGGTACTCACGTTCGTTCATTGGCTTCTTTTACATTACTAGTATTTGTAGATATGATTCTCGTTTAGGTTAGGCTAGGCTAGGCTAGGTTTGGGTTTGTAAGATCTGATTTCTGTTGTCTGATTTCTTGACTTGATGCGGTTCAATGCGGCTTAACACACATACAAATGCTTCTTCTCGTCTTCTTCGATGTGATTGTTTTTGGTTTTCTTTAGTTCAGATCAGTTCAGTTTGAGTTTGAGTTTGTAAGTTTTAGTTTTGGTTTCTGTTTCAGTTTCGCTATGGATTTGATATGTTTTTATTTGGTTTCGGTTTCGGTTTCGACTTTGGATTTGGCTTCTCGGTTCTGCCTATTTTGTTTTTCACTTTAAAAAAATAATTCTTGCATGTCGCACACTTCATGCGAATCACAAAAAGAACAAAAAACATCAATAACATTCACAATAACATCATCAGAATATGGTATGTTATTGTAATTATACCTACTATATTGTACTTACTGTATAACAAACTAAGTAAAATATAAAAGTTCTCGCATTTTTCTCATGTAAATTGTTATAGAAAAAAAAAAAAAAAGAAATAAAAGAAATGGAACTCATAAAAATGCTAATAAGAATTCGGAGAACTTGGTGAACTTCTTTTAAAACTATGCACAATTATACCAATGCTATTAAGTTTCTTCAACTCCATATAGTGTATCATATACTATTCCATTCCAACCGCTCAGAACAGATTTCTGGTGTAGTATCAGAGTTAAGTGTTTGTTCCCAGATACATTGCAATGGAAATTGTGATTATGAAAGTGTATATATGTATACAATAATACAAACTGCCTCTAAATCAGCGGTTCATAAACTACTTAAGTACAAAATGTCATGTCTTCAACATTTCTACCATTATTTATTTGTGCATATGATTAATTTGAGCAAAATACAACAAATATTTTGAACTCATTACATTCTAGTTGGCGAATATCATCATAAAAAAAACAAAAAATGGATTATACGAGGATGAATCAAATATTAACCAGAATTCTTTTTTAATATTTATTTATTTATAAAACAATACAAAAATACCATTGATTATTCTTCTACATAGTCTGCTTCACGCTTTACACATTTTTCCCAGTATATTTTTTTATTGTTTTGACAGCATTATATTACCAAAAAAATTTTAAAGTAATAAATGCAATTGCTTAAATCGGTAATTCGTGGCCACTAGGTGTTAAATCATAAAGACACAAGTAATTTATTTCAAAATACATTTTTTTAAAAACGGCTCGATAAGTTATGAGCCATATTTTTTTTCCCACTAATTATGACCTAAATAACACAAATTTGCAAAAAAAATGATGTGCTAAAACCTTTGATTAAAAGTTGGTTCAAGCCCACCGTGTAGTATTTAATAAGTGAAAACTTTATTATTTGCAAAATTTTATCTACCATTTTAATTTACCATTAGTGATAACCCAGCGTTTCTCAAATTTGTTTCACCGCGACCCGGTACGAGGTTCATCAAAATTTTGTTCTTTAATTTGTTTGCTTATTTCATACACAAAAATGGCAAAATATTTATTTAAGAAAATTAAAGGTAATTAAAAAATTAACAATTATTATATATTTATTTATTTAACACATTAAACCTAATATATAATACAAGACTTAATATACAAGTTTAACGAGCACTAGCTACTGGGGCCTTCGACTCGAAATTACCAAATAATATTCATTTGAAACTTTACTAAATGAAGGAAACTTTCTTTCCATATATTTAATGCGATGCATGATGTGTTGTTTGCCATCACACAACCATTTCAAATTAGGAGGTAATGATGTTAATTTCGATACGTATTTTTTAAGTACACCATGGCTGAGAACGCAGCTTCACACGTACATATAAGTGGTGACAAAAGGCATTAAAAATTGTATTGCTTTTACGCTAACGCTTGAATACTCCTTTTGACAGCGCAACCAAAAATCCATTAGTGGTACATTTTCAAACACTTTTTTCAAATCGGAGTCTCATGAAATTTCAATTAAAGTATCCATTTCTTGTTTACTGAGATTAAACATTTCTTCCTTTTCAACTTCGACAGAAAAATGATCTTTAATCCACATTTTATTTGAAGGAATATCTGGAAAGAAGTCTTTGAAAACTATTTATTAGCTCCGAAAGGTGTTCTTGAATTCAGACTGATAGTGTTTCTAGATGTAAATCTCCTTTATCATAGTTTGCAAGGCTTTCAATAAATTTTTGTAAGGTTTCAAAGGATTTAAAATCTCTTTTTGAAAGTCGTTGTTTCCACAGAGTCATTGTTTTAGTTATTGCAGCAAATTTAAATTCAATTCATTGAATGTACCAAATATGTCGCTACTTTTAATAGCCACTCGAAATCATGAAACCTATCCTTAAATGAAAACATAGCATCTTTTTTAGATGGTAGGTGGTTCATTCAGAAATAACAAAGCTTCGTCTTTTAGCTCAAACAGACGTTTCAAAATGTTTCCTTTTGAAAGCCATCGTGAATTACAATGTGTAGATGAGGAGGTGTTTATGATCACTCCCCATTTCCTTGCATAATTCGGTAAATAGTTTGCTATTTATGTAGTTTACAAACTTGACACATTCTTCCAAAGTTATATTTAAATTTAAGGGCAAGCGTTTTACCGACAACGCTTGTCTATGCAAACTACAGTGCACCCATACACAATTAATGGCTAAAACTCGAATTTGTTTAAACAAACCTTTATGACAGACTGCCATTGCACATGCTCCGTCGCTACTTAGACCAACACACTTCATCCAATAAATTCCGCTTGTCACTACAAGCTTAAACATCTCATCTGATGTCGTTCTTGTCGGTAGCATTTAAAAAAAAAAATTTCTTGTATGCTGTCTTCATCAGTATATCTGATAAAACACATTAGATTTGCATTATCCTCGATATCTGTGTTTCATCAACTTGTAAGGAAAAAAATTTGCTTTTTTTTACTTTAGCAACTAGTTCTTCTTCCCAATGTTTCGCAATATCGTCAATTCTCCGTGTAACTGTGTCATTTGATAATGGTATTGCCGAAAATAAACTTTTTTCCTTTATTATTCCACATAAGTTTTTAGCAACAATTTTTAAAGCCGGAAGTATTAATTTTTCTCCAGCACTATGAGGATACCCATTCTCTGCTATTAATTTGGAAATTTCAAAAGCTGTCAAAGTGTGGTTTTCATTTGACTTTTGAGGAAAGAGTGCATTTTTCAATGATTTTTGAGCAGCAAAAAAGTTAATTACCTTATCAGAGTATTCAACTTTGACGTTTCATACTTTCACTTGAAAGTTTGTCATTGCAAATAACACATAGGGCAAATTACCCACACTTTGAGAAACGCTGTGGTAACCTATGTCATAATATAAATAAAATGTTAAATTTTCTGATTTTCTGACATTAAAATTAAATAGACATGGGGAAAAGAAATTTCTAGAAGAAATTCGCTTTGTTTAATTGAACGAAAAATATATATATTATATTATACAATAAATAAAACATATTTGCCATTGGTATCATCTTGTAATTGTATACAATAGATAAACAATTTCAATATTGCGACACGTACAATTTTTAATATTTTTGTTTATATATTTGCGTCGTACGTACCTCGTAAGTTATCATCTTCTGCCAGTATCATATAACACAAAAGAATTGCCAATCTTTGGTATGACTTGATTTGTTTAGTTTAGTTTGACCTGGCCTTTGTCTAGACATCAGACTTATTGTACATGTTTATATATAGGTACATATAATATCGAACATATGTACTTATATCAATCAGCATTAAGAAATGAATATGTCATCATTATTATCTGTTTCTTTGTATTCAGAACAGAAATTTTGCACTGAACTGTCTTACTTTTTTTATAAAATAAATGAAATAATTTTTATTTATTATATACTAAGTATATCTGACATGTTTGACCTATGTTTGTATTATGTAACTATGTACTAGTGATGTAAAAAAGATCAATTTTATTCCTAATAAGAAGTTAAATAATTTTAAATATTTTAATATTTTTTTATCCTTCAGTTTTCAATCACCCCGCATTTCTTATTGCCCATGGAATTTTCAAATAGTGCAGATGTGATGCATCACATTGGCTACAACAACTTTTATACGTTTTGTCTGATGTTGTTGTAGTCGAAAATGTTGCATTATAGGAAAATGCAAATTTCACTCTGTGTCAATAGGATATAAATGATAATTTTTATTTATTTACTTGTATTTATATTTTTAAACGCTTCACACGAATGGATTTCCATACAAAATTCCATGGTATGAAATGTTTAAAATATTAAATGATAAATTGTGAATTTTTACTTTTCACTATATTCTCTCACTCTTCGGCAACTTATGTGTATTCATTCATTTGAATTCACTCTGATGTCTTCAGTATCAAAATACATATTTCGATTTCTTTATATTTTAAATTATTAAAAAATCTTCATCTACAACCGAATTATTGGATATGGTTACATGTATATTTATTTATATTTTTGTTTAATCTGTTAGTTTATCTTTTCGTTTATATATTGACGTTTATTTTTATTTAATTTGTTAGTTAAAAATATTTAAATTTGATTGGAATTACTTTTTCTGGTAATTGAATTTCTTAAATTTTTTACTTTTTTCTTTTTTTTTTGAGTGGAATTCAAATATATTTGATTGTTTTGGCTATTGAACTGAACAATTTTGCAGTTGGGCAATCAAAAGCATTTTCATCTATATATTCCAACAATTAATTTGAATACATTTATCATCTGATGTATTCAGTATCGAAATACATATTTCGTTTTCTTTATATTTTAAATTATTAAAAAATCTTCATCTGCAACTCAATTATTGGATATGGTGACATGTAACTTTTGGATTAAAATTATTTTTTATCGTATTTTATTTTCATTTATAAATTTGAATTTATTTTTATTTAATTTTGTTGTTGTATAAACTATAAGTTTAATTGCTTGGGGCATCGTCTCTTCATTTATGTCAATTCTGATATTATCCGGAATCGAGCAATCCTTGTTCAAAAATTTGTTATTTCCTTAGATATTTTTTTTTTTTTTTGTGTAATAAAATTATTTTAATTGTTTGGAAATTCAATTTGTGTCTGCAAAGCTTTCAAATAATATTTTCTTTTTTTTTTCTTGTGTTGTATAAACTATAAGTTTAATTAATTAATTCAGCCTTTCCTTGCGTTGGAGTATATAGGTTTAACCGACTTAGCATTTCCTTTGGAAAGATTTTCCTTGTAAAGCTCTTCCTTTAGCGCGATTATCACGTCTCTCTCTTGATAGCTGTACGCGAACGTAATTTAGGTTTTTCTTTTCTTCTATAAATAATTAATTTCCTTATTTTTAAAGTTCATTCTTCATTTTTTTTAATTTTTTTTTTGTGTTGAGTTATCGTACACCGATGCATCAAATCGACGATTGACGGTAATTCAATTTCTTGTGTTGTACATTTATGAAATGATAGAAATTTTGTTTTATAATTCAGCCTTTCCTTGCGTTGGGGTATCACGTTTAACCGACTTTTCATTTCCTTTGGAAAGATTTTCTTTCTTGTGTTGTATAAACTATAAGTTTAATTGCTTGGTGCATCCGGTTCTTCATTTATAAAAAGATAGAAATTTTGTTTTTTAATTCAGCCCTTCTCCTTGCGTTGGAGGTAAATGCGATTAGTATTCCTAAGGCCTTAAAATGTTATTTTATTTTTGTTTTCCCCAGTGGTTTAATTTTTTAGTTATAAATTCTTAATATAATTATATTTTATTGTTCATTCTTTATTTTTTCTTTTCCTTGATTAATACCATGTGTCTTATACTTTGAAGGTTTACGTTTTTTTCCCAACGCAGTCTCAGTGTTTGTTGACTTGCATCCACATTGTAGCTTGCATGTTTTGTTGGTCATGGACAAAGCCGTTAGCGATATGTTTTGCAAGCATCCTCTTCCATTGAGGCGGTCTCCTCAGTTATGTCAATGCTGGTATTATCCGGAATCGAACAATCCTTGTTCAAAAATTTGTTATTTACTTAGATATTTTTTTTTTTTTTTTGTAGTAAAAATATTTTAATTGTTTGGAAATTCAATTTGTGTCTGCAAAGCTTTCAAATAATATTTTCTTTTTTTTTTCTTGTGTTGTTTAAACTATAAGTTTAATTAATTAATTCAGCCTTTCCTTGCGTTGGAGTATATAGGTTTAACCGACTTAGCATTTTCTTTGGAAAGATTTTCCTTGTAAAGCTCTTCGTTTAGCGTGATTATCACGTCTCTCTTGATAGCTGTACGCGAACGTAATTTAGGTTTTTCTTTTCATTTATTAATTTACATTTATTTTTATATGATTTGTTAGTTATAAATAATTAATTTCCTTATTTTTAAAGTTCATTCTTCATTTTTTTTAAATTTTTTTTTTGTGTTGAGTTGTTATCGTACACCGATGCATCAAATCGACGATTGACGGTAATTCAATTTCTTGTGTTGTACATTTATAAAATGATAGGCATTTTGTTTTTTAATTCAGCCCTTCTCCTTGCGTTGGAGTTAAATGCGATTACTATTCCTAAGGCCTTAAAATGTTATTTTATTTTTGTTTTCCCTAGTGGTTTAATTTTTTAGTTATAAATTCTTAATATAATTATATTTTATTGTTCATTCTTCATTTTTTCTTTTCCTTAATTAATTTGATATGACTTATACTTTGAAGGTTTACGTTTTTTTCCCAACGCCGTCTGCGGAGTTTCTTAGTGTTTGTTGACTGCCATCCACATTGTTCAAAAATTTTTTATTTTCTTTGTAAAGCTCTTCCTTTAGCGTGATTACCACATCTTTCTTATTAGCTGTACGCGAACGTATTTTACGCGTAACAATTTTAGTAATTTTTTTTATAATTTTTTTTTTTTTTTTGGTGTAGTAAAAATATTGTTAGTGTTCACTCTAAAAATTGTTTGAAAATTCAATTTGTGTCTCCAATGCTTTCAAATGATTTTTTTAATTTTCCAGTTTTTTTAAAAATTAGTTATAAATTCTAAGTATTTATTATATAGGGATCACCTTTCGACAACACACTACCCAATTCGCTGGCCCAGAAATTGCAGCAAGCAACGGCACCAGTAGAATTAAAAAAAAAGAAAATTAAATGATGCTAATAGAACTTCCTGCTTTTGCATGTGGAATACTTTCATTTATTTTGGTCTTACACTTTTATACTATTTATAGTAAACTTCAAAGAACTTTTAATTTTATTATTTTTTTGAAAAAAGTTCTAACAACAAAAAAAAAAATAATTTTTTTTAATTGCGATAAGAATCTGATAAGAAATCAGTTAAATTAATTAATTAATTACACAAAATAGTGACCATATTGAACAGATCTAAGAAGAATGAGTACATACATTTTAGACAGAAGGAGCGGGGCCCTGTAAAGGATTAAGCAGCATTTTACATAAATACTGGGCTGTTTAAGCAGAAATCTGATCTTTAGAATATTTACAAAATACACGGTATTGTATTGTATTTGAGTTGTTGATGTCAATATACTTATATTGTACATAGATGTTTGAATTATATAATATGAGAATCGTGGGATTCATACATTGATAACTTATATTTACAGGAAAAATCATTATCGTTCATGTATTAAATAAGGTAGAGAATTGATTATGAAACTGAAACTGTACAAACCAGTACCAATTTTAATGATGATTGTGATTCCTGCCCGCGACTCTGGCCTGACTGATCCATTCAATATTGAGCTCTTATATTATGTACCGAGTTCCCTAATTAATCTTATCTAGAATTGGAATTGGGATATGAATCAGAACAGTTACTTGATTCTGTCCCAGGCTGCTACTAGTCGCGAAGCTGAAGCTATGAGAGAAGTTATGCCATAAATAGAGGACCAAAACAGTTTCAAATAATTACTTATTAGAGTGTTCAATTAGTTGTCCTAACACACCTCTAAGAATTAGACTAAAACAGACACTGAATCAGTATGTGAGACCTCTCTCAGTGTTTGCAGTCCAGTCTTGGCATTAATCAATTAATTTTTTAATCTATTAAAATTAAATAAATTAAAATAATCATAATTGATATAATCATGATCAAAATTTTTGATATTGTTTATTTAACATTAATCGAAAGTTATAGAATAGTCAATGGTAAGTAGTTGAGTGTAGTTACAAGTTAATCAAAATTATTGATTAATAATCAAAAAATTTCCATAAGAAATTTGCTTTATTCAATTGAAATATGAAAAATTTAAACCATTCGAAAAACATGGCATTGTATTATACAATAAATAAATAAAATATTTTACCATTGGTATTATCATGTAATTTTATACAATAGATAAACAAGTTCAATATTGCGACAAGTACAAATTTTTATAATTATCCTGGTACATACATCGTAAGCTAACATCTTCTGCCAGTATCATATAAACACCTGCCAGTATCTTGGTCTTTGTCTAGACATAAGACTTATTGTAGACTGATAATTGTATATAGTATATAGGTACATATAATATCGAACATATGTACATACTTATATAGATCAACATTAAGAAATGAATTTGTCATCATTATTATCTGTTTCTTTGTGTTGAGAACAGAAATTTTATACTGAATTGCCTTTATTTTTTATTAAAAAAAAAATTTGACTATACTATTGGTTGCAGATCGATTCATTCTAACATACATATGTATAGTACATATGGTTGGCATAAATGATGATTCAAATTTAAGTTTTTTTTGTGTATGTTTGATCATACATATATTTCTTATACATATATTTCATTCCAAAAAGAATCTGACTTATGTAACCTAATTGCCATATATTCGTATGTGCATATGTAATTGTGTTTATCAAGTCTCGACAATCTCAAAGTCACTGGGTTTGGAGACTTCTCCGAATAAAATTAAAATCGAGTTCATTTCTGTGGATGAAAGTGGTTTCAAATACATTTATGCCTATAACTTTTGATGTCTACTACGCAAGAGTAGCAATCATTAAAATGATTTTTAGGTTTCATCCAGATAACCCATGGCTTTCTCCTTTTTTTCACAAACATTAAGAATCAATATCTTATTATTTCTTCCACTGTAATTCTTAAACTAAACCACAGTCGTGTTGGTAAAATTAATTTTAACACTTTAGACAGCTTCCTGTACTGGTGGTTCATAGCCTTCAGCCTGTCGACAACAGCACGTTCAGCTGAAATAACAGCATCGCTGCTCTTACCACCACCATTGTCGTACAATTCAAAAAGTTTGGAAATATCGAAACTTGGCTTCTTCAATACCTTTAACTTACGAATGTAGAAATCGTGCAATGGTTACCCATGCGTTGGCAGATCTTCTCGATATCCTTAAGATCGGCACCGCTAACCTCGCTGGAGATGATATCAGTCATGCGGGCACGGATCTTGCGGGCCTGATAGTGCTGGGCATTGCATGTTTCACATTGGGATTGTTGATCCTTGGCGATAAAACCAATGTAGAAAACACGCAACAAGTAACCATCTATATTTGTCGGTGGTCAAATCCATGCCGTGGAAGTTTCACAAAGCATTGCGATCTTGCACATCTTCATCGATGAGACAGAATTTTCGAAAAGAACGCTCTGGATCAATATCCTTCCGCAAATCAGCTAGAGAGACTCCAAAAACGCATCCCTTTAGTGTTGTTTATCTTGTTTTTTTTTTGCAAGAATTTTGAGTTGATTTTGATTGACCCGAATTGTCAAATTTTCAAAAAGTCCCGGCACTTTGAGTCACTAGACGTCCAGGGACCTAAGTCCGATCATGTGATTACCTAAAATTTTCTCTAAACTAAGAACAGTGTGGTTGTGGTTACAGTTAAAGCAGGCTTAAGAAGAATTAAGACCATACCAAATCTTGAATTTGAAGCATCTTTCATCCAAATACGACATAGTGTTGATTTGAAAGAATTAAAAAATCTTTTTATACAAAATGGAATTAATTTGAGGTGATTAAGTTTGGTTTGGTTTGATTATACTTCGTTAGTCAACTAATCAGTTGCTATAATATTGGATAAACCAAGTATCATTTTATACATTGGCTTAAAACATGACTAATCAATTGAATCGAATTCTTTTGTTTTCTCTGTGATTTTCAATAAAGTTATCTATTTATTCAAATCTCAAATGATGCAAATTAAGTGACAAAAAAAACAGAAAAAATAAACAAAAATATAATAAATTTAACTGAAATCAACAATCACAGAGACATGAAGAAGTTTGCGAAAAAATATAAACAAAATGAAACAAAAACAAAACTGACTGACTGACTATCGGGTGCCGTGATTCTCGTTCACATGTCATATCACCCTATAAGCATAATTTATTTATTTTTCTTTATTTACTTACAAAGACCAACTTATAACATTTGGGGATTTATTGATTGGTACCACTTGGTTGTGTGGAGGAATGTTTGTTGGATAATTTGGGGGAGCATATTACTGTTATATCTATGAATGTCTCTGATGTTTATGTTTTCTGTAAATATGAGAGGTTGGTTAATAATACTTTTCGCAGTATTGTCGGCGAACTCATTGCCTTTTATGTTGACATGCCCAGGGATCTACAGAAGTTTAAATTTTGGGTAAAATTTTATTATCAAGTTATGCACAGTAGAAGGATAATAGTCAGAGTTGTTAATGTTCTTCATTGCATCTATCGCCAAAGACAAAGAGTCGGAGCAGATACAAAATTTCCCAGGTTTAGTTTTTAGAGAATTGCAATAATCTCTGATGAGAACACAAATGAGTAAAGGAGGAGAAGACCAGATTTTAGCATGAAATTTTCCGTTGTAATGGCAAATGAAGTGATACCATTGATTTGAAAGCCGCCCGTGAAAATATAAGTGTAATCTTTTGTATCGTTTTTTACTTCTGCAAACTTTGCGCGATATATATGTGGTGCAGTATTGGCTATAGTAAGCATATTCATGGAGGAGTTAATAGCATCTTTGTTGAGTAACCAGGGGGAAGAGTATATGTAATTGAATTAGGGTAGAGGTATGGAATGTTGTTTGAAATGCACATGAGGATAGTTCTGTCTATTGTAGATTGATATTTGAGTTTGAAGTTATTAACAATGTTGTAGATAGGTGAATTGGAACAGTTAATAAGTGATTTCAAGAGTTGTTTTATTACATGGTTTCTTCTTATTTCCGTTGAGGGAATGTTCGATTCAAATAATATGTTGCTAATAGGTGTGGTATGGAATGCAGGCCATTCTGAGCGCCGAATGAAGAGTGGAGTTAATAGGTCGGAGAGTAGAAAGCGAAGATGGAAAGGCAGTAATTTTAGAAATAAAATTAATTTTGAAAGTTATAAAACAAGTAAATTGAATCAAATTCTTTATAGTATTATGGTTATGATTTCTTGTGAATTTCCTTAATCTAATATTTTTAGATTAAATAATATCAAAAAAAAACAAAATAATAAAAATTTGCTAATTTAAGACTTTGGGAGCTAAAACCTTCTGTAGAACAATTGAGAAACAAAAATCTTTTTTTTTATAATAATGGATGGGTCTTAGCCCAAACTGTATAAAATGGCATAAAGATGAAATTAACTAGAAGAAGTTTTTATCCAAATTTCACATTTCTAGATATTATTTTTCTAAGAAAAAATATTCAAATAAACAGACGGATAGATAAATATGGCGATTATATTGATTTAGTCAGTAATGCTGTTCAAAACTTTGTGAGCTTTTTCTCTTATATTTTGCATAAACTTGATACACACATACTATTCTTTTATCCGTTGAAGGGTTCAAATATTGTAAAATAAGAAATTCTCACGGTTCAAATTCACTTTATAAATAAACAGATAGATATTTAAATATATTCACACTTAAATGTATAAAAATACAATAGCATTCATCACCAATAGTTTAAACAATAATATTGGTACAACATGATGATGATGATGATACACAATACAATAAATACAACAATAAATAGATCAACCGACTGATCGACCGACTTTCTGAACAAAAAAATTGAACATTAGATTAGATACTTATTGTTTAACATAAAATTATATTTTTATGTGTATAATTAAAGTATTTATGTATCTGAGTATCCATTATTTATTTATGAGTGCCTATATAATTTTTAAGAACATCAAATTGACATAATATTTTAGTATTAACTAGCATTCCCGATGCACCATTCTACGCCCCCGTCTTAGTGCTTGTTAGTGCGTGATTTTTGTAGTCATTTTTCTTAATTAATAATTTTAACACAATTTCGTAAGCGATTACTCAGTTTGTCTAAGCTTTATATGAAAAATTGTATCCACCAATTTCTCGACAACAACTGGTCCGAAGAAAAAATAAGTATGCAAAAACCTTCTCCATGAAAAAATATATACATGTGCCAACTTTAATGGTGATCGGTCAAACGGAGTTGGAATGCATCACCATCAAACTATTTTTCTCGCCCTAGTTTATATACTTATATAAAAGATGTATAGATTAAAAGACTTTAATTACTTGAAACTTTACCATAAACGTTGATGATGAAAACCAGCATGCTGTATGAATCTGTATCGTGAGTAGTCCCTTTCGAACCAATATTGGTTCCAATTTTTACATTTATTTGAACTGGTGAACTTTGGTCAGTGAAAAGGATCAATTGCCAGCGCCTGCATTACCGTTCATCAGTCATGACACCGTTCACTGCCACCTAAGCAGTTATTACCGTTCTCCAGTCGTGTCATCAGTCATTGCCACCGCCTGCATTTCCTATGACTAGTGAATTCACTAGACATCAGTAAAGAGAAAAAGTGCTGCTGACTTACTATGGAAACACGCACTTACTGGTTCACTGGCCTAGTGATGTCACTAGCCATCAGGTGATAAGAAAAGGGGCTAGTGAATTACTATCGAAACGGAGACTATTGCCACCAAGCATACTGCAGGGCTACAAATAACTCGTACTCGTGGTACATGTTTACCAAATTAAGGCCATATGAGTTTGTCAACAAATCTTCGTATCTCTCCCGCATTCCAGTTCTCTTCACACATCATCTGTCCTGTCTTTCTGTGTTATCTTTGGCCATGCATGCTCCAATTTCTGGTCTAACATTTATCTCTTGATATGATTCATGGTCCTTTGAGTCGTAAAGCGTATAGCCTGAAGAAATAGAGGGAGTAAAAAGAAAAATAAAATGAGAAAAAAAGTATATTAATATGAACGCTGTGACACATTGATGGACGGTCGGACTGACTGACTGACTGTCTGACTGACTGACTGATATTCAAACCGAAACATTCACTTTTGTTATCTAGTAATACTCTTTATTGTTAAATTCGCTGTGTATTATTACTGTCCAAAGCAAAAAAAAACGGGAAAACAAAGAGTGTACAGAATGTAAAGGCCTGAAGATGCAGAACACGTCAACCCAACCGAAACCTCATCACATACACATACTAGCTGTAATATTGTAGTACAAGTTAATATAATATTAGGTTTGGTTGGTATATAAGTAGGTACAGGCATAGGCATTTGTAGGCATAGAGGCATAGACACAATCCAATAAAAGTTGCCGGAAGAAAATGGCTTCATTTGACAACTTAAACAACAACAGCAACAGCAACAATAATAACGACAAATCATGATAGACAAAGGCCCCGTTGTCTTTGCATTATTACTTTTGACGTTTTGATAATGTTACAATATACTAGTACAATAGTATGTATGTATGTTTGTATGACCAACATAACATACAATATCTGCAACAATAAAACACTCCAATAAGACAATAAGGTGACAACACATGCACACACATTAGCAACAGGAACGACAACAACATCAACAACATCAACATGAAGTCAACATTTACAATAAGAAAAACACTAGTATATAATACAACAAGACACGATACAACACAACAACTTTACACTATACTAGTACAACACAATGCCATATGATGGAGCGACACAAATTCAGTTCAGTTGAGAGTTTAGTTTAGTTCAGAGTTTCTTAAACTCTTTTTGGGGAGAAGTTTTTTAAATTAAATCATACAAATTTTGTTGAATATCTAAATCACTGCACAGCAGAGCAGAGCAAAGCATAGTTTAAGAAACACTGGTTTAACATTTAACGTGACATGATGATGTTGTTGCTAATGCTAACTTCAAATTGGACAATGGTCACAATGGTTAGCAAGCAAGCAAACATATAGACAGTTACTACAATCTATATATATACATAAGTATATATACATATGTACATAGTATGTTCATATAGTATAAAGTATGTTTGGCATGAATTGTTGTTGCTGTTAGCAATTTGGTACAGTAATTTGTTATTGTTGCTGCACGCATGCGCAGTTAGTGTAATTTGCTATTTAGCTTTCTATTTTCTTATTGGATTTGTTTTGCCATTGTTACCATTGTTTCTGTTGTTGTTGTTGTTGTTGCAGTTGCAGTTGCTATAATGTTGCATTTCTTTGTTGTTTATACTCACTGACATATATTTGGATAAAATGTTGTCAACATACAATGATATACAATACCATACTTACGTTATGATATTTTACCTCTATTGATTTTATTTTATTTTTTTTATTAATATACTCGTACTATATTTAAACATTATAAGTATTTTCCGACACTAGTAGTATAGGTTCAAATTTTCATTGAAACATTACCAGCCCCGGGACTATGATTTTCTCGAACCGGGGCAGAAACTTGATAGTGGCGCCCCACTATCCAGCGATTTTGTAGCGCTTTTTTCTTACAAGTCCACGGTGAGCCAACCAGGCTTCAGTATGCTAGGCGCTTTTTTTTTTATAATCATATTATATCATGATGATGATTTTGGCGACCCCGAAACTGCCGCCCGGGGCAAAATGTGATTAAAAACTTTTATAAAACAATGAGTACACAAATATTGTATTTATTTCCTATACATACTCATATTTGTTTGAAAAAGTAGCTTTAATTCAACAAAAATATAACTTCAAATAAAAACGTTATCCAATTTGCTATTTAAATTTAATATTTGGTCAGCGCACTTTTTTTCCACATTATCTTCAATACATCTAGGACTCATAGAATTCACTAGATTCTCGCATGCATCCATAGCTACTTGACTTAAAAGCAAGAAATAAGCAACAACTTTAAGACCCATCATATGATTGTCGCTAAACTATTTTTTAACAAGCTTTGCCGAATACCTGGGGAGGTTGTCCTGCATGAATTCCAATTTTACAGGCATTTCCTCTTCAGGAAATGGGGAGCATCATTGTCCTTAAAGTGATGAAATAATCTGGTGCAAACATTTTACCGTCTATCAAATCAAGAAAAACAGCCTCGTTATATACACTCCGCGCCACTTGAATAGGACACCTAACAAACTTTTTTTTAAAGCTTAAGTTTGCAGATCCAGAAAAAATACCATTTTATTTTTTTAATTTTTAATGAATCTATAATTAATTCCAAATCAATTTCAGAAGGTTTTGTTTTTGTAACTGATATAGTTAATTTGTTAAAAATTTTTTGGTAAAGTAACTATATAAAAAAACACGCAGATTTATGCGCCACTTGAATAGAACACCTCTTCGAAAAAGCAGTTTATTAAAATTCATGTGTAATTCTTCTTTTGGAGTACATTTAATTATTGTCAAATGCATTTGAAATTTTTTTAGTAGTGGGTTGTGCCCCCTTTTTGCTCCAAAACTTCACAGATCCTTCTTGGAATTGATTCGTACAACTGGGCTAAATAATTGAGTGGAATTTAACTCCAAGCTAGTTTGATGGCTTTTATTAGTTCAGGTATGGTTCAATATTGCTATCCGGCCCCATACAGTTTCCGTGTTAACCATCCCCAAACAATGTGATGCATCACAGCTGGATTATTTGGAAATTCCATGGGCAATAAGAAATTCGCGGGGACTGAAATTTGATAATAATAAAAAATAGTATAGTAATAGTAAAAATACTTAACTTCTTATTTGGAATTATAAAACAAAAACCAGAAAGAAGGCTATCATTGGCTATGCCAAAGATGTTATACTCTTCAAGCTCCTCCGGGTTGCATCCAACCTTCCTTTCGTAGCATCACTACATTCTTTCTGTTTTACAGTTTGAGTATCAGCAAAGAACACAGTTTGAGTGGCATTGTATTTTTATTGTCTTTTTATTCATTATTTTATCATTTGTCATTTAACGTGGGTTTGTATGGGAGATACCCCTCTTGGTAACCCTAGGATCTTGAAATTTTCATGGTTGATGGATATGAGCTTATAGTGTCCAAATTTCAGTTTGATACGTTGAGAAACAAAAAGTTGTTTCTAATAAGAACATGAACTAGTGGTCCGATTCGGCTGATTTCGACAAATGTGCAGTGTATGGTAAAAAGAAACCTATGTGCTTTCTAGCTCAGAAACTGGGGGACTAGTTTGCATACATGCAGACGGACATGGCAAAATCAACTCGTCTCATCGAGCTGATCACAAATATATATACTTACCTTATGTGGTCTGCGATGTCTCCTTCTGTGTGTTACAAACTTCATGCCACACTTACATATAATACTATTCACTCCCGTGAAGAGTATAAATATACGAGTATTGTACATATAACGTAATATACATACTGGTGATGTAGCGAATGTCTTAAAATTGATCTTTTTTACATCACTAGAACATAGTTACATACACAAACATAGGTACATGTCAGATATACTTAGTATATAATAAATAAAAATTATTTATTTATTTTTTTTTATAAAAAAAGTAAGACGGTTCAGTGCAAAATTTCTGTTTTGAATACAAAGATACAGATAATAGTGATGAAATATTTAAGTATGTTCGATATTATATGTACCTATATACTATATACATTTATCAGTCTACAATAAGTCTTATGTCTAGACAAAGACCAAGATACTGGCAGGTGTTATATGATACTGGCAGAAGATGTTAGCTTACGATGTATGTACCAGGATAATTATAAAAATTTGTACTTGTCGCAATATTGAACTTGTTTATCTATTGTATAAAATTACATGATAATACCAATGGTAAAATTTTGTATTTATTTATTGTATAATATAATGCCATGTTTTTCGAATGGTTTAAATTTTTCATATTTCAATTGAATAAGGCAAATTTCTTATGGAAATTTTTAAATTAATCAATAATTTTGATTAATTTGTAACTACACTCAACTAGTTACCATTGACTATTCTATAACTTTCGATTAATGTTAAATAAACAATATCAAAAATTTTGATCAATGATTCAGTCATGATTATATCAATTATGATTATTTTAATTTATTTAATTTTAATTGATTAAGAAATTAGTTGATTAAAGCCAAGACTGGACTGCAAACACTGAGTGAGGTCTCACATACTGATTCAGTGTCTGTTTTAGTCTAATTCTTAGAGGTGTGTTAGGACCACTAATTGAACACTCTAATAAGTAATTATTTGAAACTGTTTTGGTCCTCTATTTATGGCATAACTTCTCTCATAGCTTCAGCTTCGCGACTAGTAGCAGCCTGGGACAGAATCAAGTAACTGTTCTGATTCATATCCCAATTCCAATTCTAGATAAAATTAATTAGGGAACTCGGTACATAATATAAGAGCTCAATATTGAATGGATCAGTCAGACCAGAGTCGCGAGCAGGAATCACAATCATCATTAAAATTGGTATTGGTTTGTACAGTTTCAGTTTCATGATCGATTCTCTACCTTATAAAATACATGAACGATAATGATTTTTCCTGTAAATATAAGCTATCAATATATGAATCCCACGATTCTCATATTACATAATTCAAACATCTATGTACAATATAAGTATATTGTCATCAACAACTCAAATACAATACAATACCGTGTATTTTGTAAATATTCTAAAGATCAGATTTCTGCTTAAGCAGCCCAGTATAAAATGCTGCTTAATCCTTTACAGGCCCCGCTCCTTCTGTCTAAAATGTATGTACTCATTCTTCTTAGATCTGTTCAATATGGTCACTATTTTGTGCAATTAATTAATTTAACTGATTTCTTATCAGATTCTTATCGCTTATTGCATGATAATCACAATTAAAAAAAATTTAATTTTTTTTTTGTTAGAACTTTTTTATATTGTATATTTGATTTAAATAAAATAAAATAAATAATAAAATTAAAAGTCCTTTGAAGTTTATTATAAATAGTATAAAAGTGTAAGACCAAAATAAATTAAAGCATTCCACATGCAAAAGCAGGAAGTTCTATTAGCATCATTTAATTTTAATTTTTTTTTAATTCTACTGGTGCCTTTGCTTGCTGCAATGGTGACACCTGGGCCAGCGAATTGGGTAGTGTGTTGTTGAAAGGTGATCCCTATAATAATAACTACATGGAAACGTGTACCGCGTGGTACTTATGGTGGCGTTTCTATTGTTGGTTTTTTAGTTAGTCTTCTGGGTGGATTGCTAGTTGGCTTCAGTTTTTGGATGCAAAGCAATGGCATGTCGGTCCTTCACAGTGGCCTATTATCGTGATTGGTGGCATTGCTGGTCTCTTTGGCTCAATTGTAGATTCTCTGCTGGGCGCAAAACTGCAATATTCTGGCATTAATGCAGAGTGGTCTACTTATACTTGATAATCACAGTGTTAATTTTATTTCCAGTATTATTACTGACGTCACAATGCCACTCATAGCACTGAAATTCTGGCCTGTACTAGAGATTCCCTTAAAATTTCATCAAAATCGGTTCAGTTGTTTCGATATCCATAGGGAACATACATATGTAAACACATACATACATACATCCAATTTTATATATTTATATAGATTATCTATACTTTGTACTACCTATATACGACATTTTTTTTGTTCGTTGCTCTATATTCTCTTAATCTACTGATTGTGACAAATTGGGCAGATGTATGACGTCATTTTAGGCCCAATTATATACTTATAATACTTAGAAATAAAAGCTCTACGTACTTAGCGATCGTACGATCCGATACGATACGATCCGATCAGATGTATAGATACTCGGCAAGAGTAAGCTCAGCTCTTCTCGGCTCAGCTTGGTACGGATCGGATCGGAAAATCCAACATGAAACCGGTGAAACGCACTAAACTGCATTTATTTTTCGCAGATCGAAAGTAATTGTGGTACTGAGCGGTATTCTTAAAATTGAATTAGTGAATTAGTTATTGACGCATTAATAAATTAAATAAGAAATTTTAAGTGAAGTTAAAGGTGTGTAATGCTCTAAAAAAAAAAAAAAAAAGTGAAGAAATAATAAATATTATAAGTTTCGTGAAATATTTTATTAATTTTTCTTAAGAAAATTTGTTAGAAATGGCAAATTCTAAGAATAGCATTATGTTTGTGTTATGCTCAATGGTTAGTGCTAAGATTTTATATACTTTTCAGTATAGAATTATCTATAGTTCCTAATTGCCTCTTTCGGAACCAGCCAAGCAAAAAATTCATCAAAATCAAAAGAACTGAGTCATGCTAACTCTACCTAAAGCTAGAATTGTGATTTTATGTTATCATTATATATGTATACTTTGTCAATTTTTATATGGTTTAAACATATTGAATTGACATACGACGTTTTTCGGTAAATCTTTTTGTTTATTGCTCTATTTGTATAAATCAATTGGTTTTGATAAATCAGTTCAACGCCATAGTTAGGCCCAATTATAAACGTCACATAGCATTGTTGTTGGCATTAATCAGTTAATTTTTTAATCAATTAATTAATTTGATTAAATTAATCATAGTTAAATAATCCTGATTAATGTGACAAATCAAAATTTTTGATTATATTTTGTTAATCATTTATTTTTTTAAATTATTTTTTTTTATTTTTTTAATATCATGGATTTTTCAAGAATATTTTCTAAGAAATTTTTTTTTGTTCAAAGTTCATCAAAAGTTTTGCTTCTGAATTATCAAAATCAAATCATTAATCGTTAATCATGTTAACTTTTGGTCAAAACTGCTTAATAATACTCACAAATAAAAGCCCTACGAACTTAGCAATCGTTCGATCCGATCATAAAAAACTGAGATATTCGCTAAGTTCGACTCGGCTCGACTCAGCTTGACTCGGCATGACTAAACTCAGCTTTTCGTGGCTCGGCTTTGGTCGGATCGCATCGGCTTGGCTCTGCTCAGCTGGGATCGGATCGAGGGACAAAATAAAATGACAATGTTTAAGAGCACTTAACTGCAATTATCATTTGCACATCGAAAGTAAAAGTACCGAGCGGTATTCTTAAAATTGAAATAGTGAAAATTGTTTGAGAAGTGTAAAGTTAAAGTATTAACAAATTACATAAGAAATATAAAGTGATATTAAAGGTGTGTACTGCTCTAAAAAAAAAAAAAAAAATTTGAATATAATAAATTTTAATAATTTTGTGATATATTCAAAGTTTTAATTTTTTTTATAAAATCAGTTAAAGAGGCGATTATAAGAATAGTGTTTTGTTTTAGGAATCGTTTTCGTGAGAATAAATCCTCATTCGTTATCCACCGATTTGATAATAAGAATATATTGACCAATTCTATCGAAAATAAAATAATTTATTGTCTTTAAGAAAAAAAAAATTATGAAGAATGATCAATAAAAATACTAAGAATTTATAACTAATTTTTAAAAAAACTGGAAAATTCAAAATATCATTTGAAGGCATTGGAGACACAAATTGAATTTCCAATCAATTTTTGGAGTGAACACTAAAAATATTTTTACTACACAAAAAAAAAAAATATTAAAAAAATTACTAAAATTGTTACGCGTAAAATACGTTCGCGTACAGCTAATAAGAAAGATGTGGTAATCACGCTAAAGGAAGAAAAAAATTTTGAACAATGTGGATGGCAGTCAACAAACACTAAGAAACTCCGCAGACGGCGTTGGGAAAAAAACGTAAACCTTGAATGAAAAAAATGAAAATATCATTTGAAAGCATTGCAGACACAAATTGAATTTCCAAACAATTAAAATATTTTTATTACACAAAAAAAAAAAAAAAAAATATCTAAGTAAATAACAAATTTTTGAACAAGGATTGCTCGATTCCGGATAATATCAGAATTGACATAAATGAGGAGACAGACGATGCCCCAAGCAATTAAACTTATAGTTTATACAACACAAGAAAAAAAAAAGAAGAAAATATCATTTGAAAGCATTAGAGACACAAGTTGAATTTCCAAACAATTAAAATATTTTTACTACACAAAAAAAAAAAAAAATATCTAAGTAAATAACAAATTTTTGAACAAGGATTGCTCGATTCCGGATAATATCAGAATTGACATAAATGAGGAGACAGACGATGCCCCAAGCAATTAAACTTATAGTTTATACAACACAAGAAAAAAAAAGAAAATATCATTTGAAAGCATTAGAGACACAAGTTGAATTTCCAAACAATTAAAATATTTTTACTACACAAAAAAAAAAAAAAATATCTAAGTAAATAACAAATTTTTGAACAAGGATTGCTCGATTCCGGATAATATCAGAATTGACATAAATGAGGAGACAGACGATGCCCCAAGCAATTAAACTTATAGTTTATACAACACAAGAAAAAAAAAAAGAAAATATCATTTGAAAGCATTGCAGACACAAATTGAATTTCCAAACAATTAAAATATTTTTATTACACAAAAAAAAAAAAAAAAAATATCTAAGTAAATAACAAATTTTTGAACAAGGATTGCTCGATTCCGGATAATATCAGAATTGACATAAATGAGGAGACATACGATGCCCCAAGCAATTAAACTTATAGTTTATACAACACAAGAAAAAAAAAAGAAAATATCATTTGAAAGCATTGCAGACACAAATTGAATTTCCAAACAATTAAAATATTTTTATTACACAAAAAAAAAAAAAATAAAATATCTAAGTAAATAACAAATTTTTGAACAAGGATTGCTCGATTGCGGATAATATCAGAATTGACATAAATGAAGAGACGATGCCCCAAGCAATTAAACTTATAGTTTATACAACAAAAAAGTTAAATAAAAATAAATTCAAATTTATAAATGAAAATAAAATACTATAAAAAATAATTTTAATCCAAAAGTTACATGTAACCATATCCAATAATTGAGTTGCAGATGAAGATTTTTTAATAATTTAAAATATAAAGAAAACGAAATATGTATTTCGATACTGAATACAACAGAGTGAATTGTTGGTATAACAATGCTAATAAAATGAAACACACATGAGTTGCCGAAGAGTGAAAGAATATAGTGAAAAGTAAAAATTCACAATAAATCATTTAATATTTTAAAGATTTCATACCATGGAATTTTGTGTAGAAATCCCTTCGTGTGATGGGTTTAAAAATATAAATACACGTAAATAAACAAAAATTATCATTAATATCTTCTTTACACAGAGCGAAATTTGAATTTTCCGTGATTGTTCAATGTTCATATTAATAATCTGAAAACTAAATTGACAGTCAAATGTAATTAAAGATTGGTTAATTGAACATATAATTTATTTCGTCAATTTAATTTTTTTTTTTTCTAAAAAATTTACTTGATTTTTGAATTAATGATGCAGAAATGCTTGTTATATAATATATTATATTGTATTATATTATTTAAAAATTTAACTTACATCCTCTCCGCGTGAGAAGAGAATATTTCTTCTATAATTAGCAAATTTGTATGGAAATTGACAACTTTAAATGCGATTTCCCCGAAATACTTTTTTTTTTGTTTAGTTATGACCGCCTTGCAGTAAATGAGCTGTATATACTAAATTTTTTGCAATTTCTAATCACATTCGATTTGTTTTCGAGTCATATGTCTGATTAATATAAACGTAAACACGCTCATTTTCTGATCATACATGATACTTTTGTCGGTAGAAAATGGTATCCTAGAAGCGAATCTTCTTGAGGGGTCATTTATAATAATTATGTTATAAATCAGAAAAGAAGTAACTGCACCAATAAGCGAACGGCTGCTCTTATGAATTGGGCGGGTCCTTTTCCACATGTTTTTGGAAAAGTTTTTATAATTGATAACCAATATATAATACTTACAAAATGCCTAGGTTTGTCTTAATTTTTTTGGTTTGGTGCCATCTGCTCTTGCAATTTTTTCTTTGAATCAATTCTTTTTTTTTTTTGCGAACATTAATTTTTCCGGGTCTTTTTTAGCTGATCTTTTCAATTGCTTGGCTGATATTATTTTATTTAATCACTATTGTGTATATACGAATTTCAAAATTGAATTTAGTAACGAATCAACACTCGTTCTTAGATTGCACAAGTTGCAAGTTTGTTGAGCCAATGAAGGCAACTACTATGTGCACCATGTTGACCGCATGATTTTTTCAAATAAAATTGAATTAAAGATTTTTATGGAATTATTGAAATAAAATTCTTATAAAAGAGACATGAGTTGTTGAATGAGTTTAATGTTGTCCTTGGAAGTAAACATTCTACCATTCAATGAGTTTTGCAAGGCGCGAAATAATAAAAGTGTGATAGCACAAGGTGTGGACTACATGGTGAATGTGGCAGTACATTTTCAACACTTTTTTTCCGAGTGATCAAACTTGTTCATTACTATTACATGGAGAGTAACCACATCAGATCAGGTTGATGCATCGACTATGAAAACTAGTAGCAAATCAAAGACTATAAAAAAAAAAAGACTTGACAAATTGCTCTTCAAAAGGGATATCTTCTTCTTTTTTTCAATTGTGGCATACCCAAATAACAGTGTGTTTAATCTCGGGATATGTACGAAGAAATTGTGTGTAGTCTCGGGATATATAAGAACAAAATTGCACACATTTTGTTGTTGAGTTTAAAAATAAAGAGAAACATATGTCTTAAATTGAACGATTTGTCCACTCTATATATATATATTTTATAGTCATTAAAACATATAGTTTATTACATAATATTGTATTAAAGATACGAGTAGTTTATTTGTATTTTTATCCTTTCCTTTTTGTGGTTTTATATTGAGCAAGACATTATTTTTACATTCAAAAACCCTTCACACTAATTTGAAAGGGTATTATTACTTTGGCTTGATGTTTGTAACGCTTAGAACTGTGCATAAAAAAAATAAGAAATTTAATAGACTACAAAAATTGGGGTGTGAAAATATATATAATCTGTCTTGCATTTGAGTGCTTTGATTTCTTGGATTTTTTTCTTGTAGTTTTCATAAGCATAAAAGTGACAAAAATTTAAAAATGATTTTATCACAAAAGTTGATTGAAGTGCCTTGCTTTGAATACATACTTACCTATGTGTGTAGGATATTTCTTGCATTATGTAATGATGATGATGATGATGATGATGACTTTCATTATTAACATAGGTTGTTTATTGTTCGCAATATATTTTCTGAATACATATCTAGATATTACTATACATAATACGATGCTTTTTCATAATGTTTGTAATTCATTTTACGTAGAACCATATCAGCTAGCCATGACCCCATAAAATAAGTATATCAAATGATGATGAGTTTAAAGAGGTGAATCAATCAGTTTTTGATATTTTTTATTATAGCATCTTCTTCATACAGTTCCCAAATTATTTATACTCGTATGTATTATCTTCTTCACCGATAAAAAAAAAACTAATTAAAACCTGCTCATTTTGCAACAAATAAAAAAAATTTGGATCTCTTCAACAGTGGCACCTCTCGAATTCTACTCTGTACCTTAGAAACATTCAGGTGACCCCATAAGTACAAAAAATCATTATCATCAAAATCTGTCAAGTTGCGTTTAGGAGGAAACGAGTGACCATGTGACGAATATTTGCCAGTATCTTCTTTCAAAACCAATGAGTTGTAAATAGAATTATGTTGAAAGGATCCATAGTACAATAATTAAAAATATTATCAGATTTATGTACAAGATGTGGAAGTCGAATATGAAGGCTTAATATCACGGGATTATTAAGCGTCAATCTACGCCTCCTTAGAGTTACAACTGCAGGTACCATTTTTGAAGTTATATTTGTATGGTCTTTAGGATAACTTCCTCATTGATCTGGAGTTTGTGTCCTATCTTAAACCTTAGCTGATCTATGAATCACAGCACCACCCAGTTGTTAACTTAGTTCATACTCTTACCCCCATTTGGGTTGAAAACACAACCTCTCCTAAAAGGGCCTTCTTCGACGGCTTGATTTCTTTGGGCCTCGTGACTATATGTGCTACCAGAATAAAAACCTTTGACCAAACTTCGTAACCGACTTGAATTCTAAAACATTTCTTGATTAGTGCCCTAAAAATGAAGCATAATTCTCTGGAATAGTATGTCGAACAGTATACATCATCAAATCATGAATATGAATTTTTCACTATTCTTCCACCACAACTGGCAGCATCTAATGATTGAAGATCAGGCGAGCATATGTCCCCACTTATATACAGAGTATATTAAGACATGATTGATGTTTCGATCTGCCTGTCTATCCTTATGAAATTAAGTTTCACAGAACTGTGCATTATAGTCAAAACATCTGGCAAAAACACATTTACAACTCAATCAACTGAACTGAATTCAACATGACATGATTTTATGACTTATTTCAATTGAACCAAGCGAAGTGATGGTGATGATAGTCGTCGTTATAATGATGATGATGATATTAATGGCATTATCTTAGAGCAATCAATATGATATGATGATTATTTAAAGCACATTAAGGTGTCTTTTGTCATTAGCTCAATTCGCTCGTGAAACAATTTGCAATATACAAAGCAAGTAGATATTTTCGGGTCAGTAAACATTTGTACATTGTAAACGTATACATTGTATTGTATATACATATCCATATAAAATTATACGAGTACTTCAATATGTTGGTTTCTTGTTATCTTGGTAACTTGGAGAATAACAAGTCACTACCTACTAGTGACAGATTGTTTGTGGTTCAAATTGAGGCTTATTGCTTCCGCAAAAACATTTTTATGCTCATACATACATCGGAACGCATTAGAAAGCGTCGACGTTTATCATGATGATGATGATGATAATGTCGGTAATGACTGAATGACAACAATGACTAGTATAACAATGGTGATGGTGCTGGTGTTGTTAATGGTGATGGTAATGACGATGATGATGTGGTTATAATTGTACTAAGATACTATATGAATGTTATGAAGGCATTTATAAGCGTTAAATAGGCGCATATAACTAGTCTACAACACAATACAATACTATACAATACAATTTTTACAAGCACAATCACTTAAAGTACACATACATAGTATGTACATATGTAATTATGTACAAAGATTCAAATGATTCAGATAAACTTTAACATACTAAGTACTTCTACTTCTACTTCTAAAAGTCAAGCTTAAGGCTGTCAGCCTTTGTTTTGTTGGATTTAATCAGATTGAAATATTGTAGGTACTACATGGAATGAAAAGTCCCGGGCCTGACAAAGAAAAAGTCAATTTTTACCGTGGAATTTTTTTTTATTATTCGGTATAGTCTCCATCTAGAGTGATACACTTGACCCACCGGTCCTCCAACATTTTAATGCCCTTTCAAAAAAAAAAAAGATTTGTCAAGGCCTTCAAAATAGGCCTCCGTTTCTGCAATGACCTCAGCATTCGACAAAAATGTCTTTCCCTTGCGAAATCTTTTCAGGTTTGCAAATAGAAAATAGTCGCTGGGGGCCAGGTCTAGAGAGTACGGGGGGTGGCGAACCAATTCGAAACGCAAATCATTCAATTTGACCGTTGCTTTCATGCATGAACATGAACAGAACACGAAACTCGTCTTTTTCCATCGTTTGATGAAAACTAGAACCCGTCTGACACAATCGGAATGGATTGTCATGAAATTTGGTATAAGGCCATCTAAAGGCATGCCCTCAACGAAAATATACACGATTCGATACACATTGCGACATCTCTGTGCGAGGCCCGGGACTTTTCATTCCATGTAGTAGTTGATAGGAATCTTCTATAGTTTCAAAAATGTATTGTTCAAATATGTAACATTCAATCATAGGATCATCATCATCAAACCTAACCAATCTTCTTCTTTTGCACCACATAGTACTTGAAAAATGTCAGAAATAGATATTAACATACATATAACCTTAGTATGATATTTGTAAAACATACTATATAGAACCATGTGTCCATAACATACTGATGAGTATGTATGGAAATTATCCAGCATGACAAGGAGAATCTGAAACATGTTTTAATGTCATACGATTACTAAAAGAGATAGTCTGCCCCAAAAATCATTTCTTTTAAATTTTTCCAAGTGTATTTCCAAATGGGGTGGATGGGGGGGTTTGTAAAATGCGGTGAACCGAAGTTAATGTTCTGTCTTGGTATATTTTTTTTTTTATTTCTCATTTTCTAACTCTTGCACGGTCATTTATATTAATCTGTAAATGAAATGGCCCAAATACGCGACGATGAAGTTGAAGTTGAAGTAGTCTTACAATGAAACAAATAAACCGACGACAGACAGAAAGAAAAACAAAAAAAAAATATAAAAAAATAAAACTAACTGCAAAACATAATAGACAGACAAATGTATATACAAATAGACAGACTGAAAGTCAGATAGGAAGACAGCTGAAAGATCAACGTTAAATACTAAAGCCGGCAGCAACAGAAATTACTAGGGAACGCGACGCGACGCGACACGACGCGTGTTTCCTACATGGGATCAGTCGCTTGGAACATGCTGCCTGCCAGCCTGGTTGGTTGACTGCCAAATCGAATCTCAATCTGAAAGAAACTTTTGCTCATCACTTTAACTTTTTAACTCACTAACTAACTCCCTAACTCCCGTCGTCTCCTAATTTACAATAGTACTCTTTTGTTTGTTGTATTCGTTTTGCGTTCGTTGGGCTTAAGACAACCACTGGACGGATGGACGGGCTTGAGGCAAAAGATCAGAGTCACGGTCACGTTTCTCGTCACGTTCACTGTAGTAGTAGTAATAGTAGTACAAGTAAAAAACAACAACATCAACAACAAAGTATTTCTTTTATTATATAGTTTTTTTCTATTATTCTTTCGATTTTTGGTTTCATTTTGTTGCTAATTTTGTTCTGTTTCCTCTTTTTCTTTTACTGTTCTCTATAAGTAGTATGTACATATTTCTTTCTTTGATTCATTCATTTGGGACGTGTCTGACTATTTCTGTATGCCTGTCTGTCTGTCTGTCTGTCTGTCTATCTGCCTGTAGATACTATGTAGTAGTACTATGTTCCATCTATTGTTTATAATTTGCGAATCGTGAAAGAAAGATACTATGTTACAATGGTAGTAGATGAAAGCAAAGTTAGTTGATGAATCTTACTTGGTAATGTAATTGCAGACTGGACTATATTAACATACTATATGCACTACAACACTAACTATTTATATTTTCGATGTAATCCAATTGAATTTCAATCAATACTTACTTGCTATGGGTATGGGTAACAATGCCTCAAATCTGAAAATTATATCAGTAGTACAGATTCTTAAATGACTCCATGTCCATGGTTAATATACATATATACCAATCTATCCATCTATATATCTACCTTTATGTTACAATTTGTTAATGAAGTGGTTAATATCCGTCCGTCCGTCCGTCCGAAGCTTAGTAATAGGTTCCCGTTAGCACCTTTTGGGTACGGAACCCTATACACAACTTTGGTAATTCAAGAAAAATGATAATCAATCTCCATTAAAATGTGCATTTGAATCAAAATCTTCATTTCGATTATCTTATTGTATTTACAAACATATGTGATCCAAAATATAATTCATATGAAATTTCGCTTTATAGGGACCTCAGAATTGTTCTAAGCATAATGTTCATTACTTGATGATTTTTATTGTATTGTATTTTAGTTGATGTATGCTTTTCGAACTCATGACTTTTGTGTTATACAAAAAACGAACAAATTGTTGAACAACAAGAAGTTTACATATTGTACATGGTACATAGTTCTTAAATTTTAAATCAGTCTTGTGGAACTTTCGGCTTCTCTTGAACAACATGTTATGCTTATAACATTATTTCTGTTAAACTATGTCCATAGATCATACAATAGATTTTAAAATTGAAACGAATGCAATGGCCAGTAATTATTGGGCAAAGTTGAATCTATTAGAACTGTATAATTTTCAATTTTAGATAAAATAATGACATATCATTATACAATATATGTACTTACCTACTTATAGTAATATAATCGGAGATATTGCTGACTCCATAAAGAAGTTCAATTCCGGGGACATAGGGTTATTTGGAATTGAACTTATGTGAATTTAGCAATATAGGGAACTGCACTATGTGCATTTAATTGCCTTCAGACCGGTGAAATCTGAATATTCCAGCAATTTGCATTCCAGATGGCTGCACTATGTGCTTTTAGTTCCTCAGATATTGCAAATTACTGGGAGGAAATTAAAGAATGAAACCAGAGCACGTTGTAATTCTTTCAGCATTCATTTTAGACTATATTCTTGATCCGTTCAATGCGACAAGTTGATTTAGCCATGTTCGTCTGTCCATCTGTATGTATGCAAACTAACCTGTTAGTTTTTTTTAGTTAGAGAGCCGAAATTTACCATACGCTGAACATTTGTCGGAATAATCCGAATCCACCCAACTTCAAAGTTTTTATTAGAAAAACTATTTTATTTTTTGTCTTATGCAATTAAAATTTGAACCATATAAGTGTCTAATGTATATTCTCCAACCATGTAAATTTCTAGTTCCTAGGAAATCAAATCATGCTATTTCTGTTTGCTCATTCAAAGATAACCTTCTTTTTGGTTTTGCTTACATTTTTTCAAGAACCATTGATGTTTATCCACATCCAAAGAGTTTTTGCCAATTAAAATTTCTTGTAATTCTTAAGAATTTCAGTCGACAATAACAATTATAGATTGTTGAATATTGAATCATGAATATTGGTTAAAAGTATGTACATTTATATGGGGAATATTGGTTAAAAATATATAAATGAAAACTTGGCGGTTAATATTCCCAAATTTTTTTCCTGTTCCACCAACCATAATTTAAGATATATGTATAAAGACATATTATTACTTTAGACTATTGTATTTCTATGTTGAGATAGAGTATCAATTGCTAAGCGGGTTTTCTTTCTTCATCTTCCTCATTATGATTCCTCTGTTGTTTCACGCGACTTTTGATGACCTCACACCAACCGATGGCTATATCGTATAATTGAATGATGCCGCTGTGATTGCATTCCAATTGTGGTATACCACCACATCAACATCAACGGCATCAACAACATCAACATCACCGTCACCATCTATCCTATCTACTAGTACAATACTAAGTATATGGTGTACTATGTAGTATTGTAGTACATGGTATATTATTTTATTTCTCGTTTTTATTTGTTGCATATGCAACCAAAATTATGTGGTGGAATACTACAACGAGAGAAAAATATAAAAACGAAAACACAGAAACAAAAACAAAAATGCAAAAAAAATAAGCAAAAAATCCCCAAATCAAGTCCCATTTCGACTTGTGCCAGTAGTTGACCTCCGTTGTCCAAAACAACAACCAACTATGTACTTACTTACTACATTCGAATAAGAGAAGGGGCATTTAGACACAACAACAATAACAACAACTGTCAACTTGACTTTGAGTTGAATTAAAATTTTTTGTCGGCTGCCTCAAGTGATTTCTAGTTGGCATTCAATTGAATGGGTGGACATGGATAAGACAAACAGACGGAGAAATGGATGTGAGGAAGCATGCAACGGGGGGGACGAACAGTTGAACGGAGGGTGGATAAGCAAAAGCAGCTGTTGCATATTTCAAAGTTAATGCATTAAAGCTCAACTCAACTGAACTCATTGAGTTGAGTGAGTGAGTGAGTTAGTTGCATTCAAAGGAGTCAGTTGAGCTCTTCACTTCAACTTGATATTATGCATAGTACGAGTATACTAAGTAAGCCTATAAAATACATAGGTGTATGGTATGTCTTATCTGACTTGACTCGACTCGACTCGACTCGACTTGACTTTACCTGACTTTTCTTGTCTTGTCTTGACTTAACTTGACTTGAGTTGACTTGACTTGACTTCACTTGAGGGGGATTGAGGGAGGTGTGATGTGAGTAAGTTGAGCTGAACTGAGTTAACTTCTTCCTTAACTTAA
Organism: Amiota communis; assembly: GCA_037043315.1. Classification (NCBI taxonomy): domain Eukaryota; kingdom Metazoa; phylum Arthropoda; class Insecta; order Diptera; family Drosophilidae; genus Amiota; species Amiota communis. The sequence continues at coordinate 197,334 of JBAMAV010000678.1, forward strand.
TGTCCGTTGTCGTCGTCATCTGATGTCTGATGCCTGATGTCTTGGGTGTTGGTTGGTTTGGTTTGGTTGGTTGGTTGATTGGTTGCATATTGGGATGATGTGGCAACACATTGTCATTGCACTTGAAAGTTTTGCATGAAGAAGATGAGATATACAATAGTATAAATAGTATTATTGATACTCCCCATCACTGTTACCACCATCATCATCATCATTATCATCATGAGTAGAAACCAGCTATGAAATTTCGGGTTTTCAACTTTTGCTTTTTAAGTTATATTGTCTCATGATGTGCGATTGTTGTGTTATGTTATGTTGTGCTATGCTTTGTTGTTGTTGTTGTTGTATAGTTGGTGATTGTTGTACATACAATATGTACAATAAAATAATAATAATAAATGTGTATGTGTAGAAGATGAAACAACATTCATGATGTGAAGGGGAAATTGTTTTTTTTTTTTCTTTTTATTTGTTAATTTTTCTTTTTATTTTTGTTGGCGTTTTGAACCTGTTCATTGGTTGATGTTGCTGTTGTTATTGTTACCATATACGACGATTTCATGTTGTTGTTTGTTTTCTTCTTCTCTTATTGTTTAGTTTTTACTATTATTATTATTATTATTATTATTTTTTTCTGAATGGACAAGCGAAGAAGCGCCTTCGTCATTTGACAATTGCATGCCCAATTGGAATTTTATTTAATTTTATTTATTTTTTTTGCCATGAAATTGTTTTATGTTTTATTTTTCAATATTATTTTTTTTATTTTGTTTTTCTAATTTATTTATTTGATTATATTATTATTATTATTATTTTTTTTTTTTGAATTTTTTTTTAAAGACATTTTTATAGCTTTCCACCGTGCGGGTGAAAATTCGAAAATTGTCTCTGTTTGTACTAAAGTTGTTGTTGAATTTTATGTTCGCTGATTTCTTTTTTCTTTGCAATTGACTTGAGTTCATTAACTTAGCGAAATCTCTTCTATTTTTTTTCTATTTGTCATTTTATTTTTTTTATTTTTGTTTTTCTTTTAAATTTTAGCCAATTGAATTGGGAAAGTCTTGAAATAATGGTCATCATCTTTAACATAAACTTATGTTTCTTTCAAATCAATTCTCTAGTTGTATAGTCTACACGGGAGTGAATAGTGAGTTTCTCATGAAGTTTGTAACACACAGAAGGAGACATCGCAGAGCCCATAAACTATATACATATATTATTAATCAGCTCGATGAGACGAGTTGATTTAGCTATGTCTGTATATATGCAAACTAGTCCCTTATTTACCATACGTTATACATTTGTTGGAATCAGCCGAATCTGACCAATAGAAGGGGTACCTTCCATACAAAACCAAATTCAAATTAATGTTCTAATTAGAAAAACTTTTTTGTCTTTTGACTTATCCAACTGAAAGATGGACATTATAAGTATGTGATCCATAATCACCAACCGTATAAGTTTCAAGATCCTAGGCTTACCAGGAAGGGTACCTCCCATACAAAACCAAATTCAAATTAATGTTCTTATTAGAAAAACTTTTTTGTCTTTTGACTTATCCAACTGAAATTTGGACATTATAAGTGTGTGATTCATACTCATCAACCATGTAAATTTCAAAATCCTAGGGTTATCAGGAAGGGTACCTCCCATACAAACCCAAATTCAAATTAATGTTCTTATTAGAGAAACTTTTTTGTGTTTTATCTTATCAAACTGAAATTCGGACACTATAAGTGTGTGATCCATACTCACCAAATAAGTAAGTTTCTAAATCCTACGCTTACCAGGAAGGGTACCTCCCATACGAAACCAAATTCAAAGTTATGTTCTTATTAGAAAAACTTTTTTATTTTTTGTCTAATCGAACTGAAATTTAGACACTATAAGTGTGTGATCCATATTCACCACCCATATAAATTTCAAGATCAATATCAGTCAAGATTCTGATTCTGTCTCTCTGATTTCAATCATATGATGAGACTATGATTTCCTACCCTGAAAACATTTTCATTGCATTACTTCAGGTGTGGTAGTTCTAATCCACTTTTGTGTTCGTAATTTGCTATGTCTTTCCAGTTTTAAGTTTTCATTACCTTCTACCTAATCTGCTCTCCAAGACCTTTCGTTTTTTTTTTCACTATTCACATATTTTATTGAAGATTTTTAAAAAAACTTTACTTTTGTCTTGTAAGTTGATTGAGTTTGACAGTGAAAGTTCTTTATTTAGATAAGTAAGTAACGCACAATACATTATTAAGGATACCCTCAAATTGTAGTAATCAAGTGGTGGTTAATGGTCCTCTATTTATACAATAGAACTTTAAAGCTTATTTTACCGACCTCAAGTCATACTATGATCAAACTTTATACTATGTTAAGTATGATTTAAAATTCGATATGCCAGATAACCACTATAGTATATTAATCTCTTCTATAATGATGTCGTTGGTATCAGTCAATCATTCAATTATAAATTCTTATTTGCTAAGTATAAGACAGTTCAAACTTATCAGTAGTATGAATCACTGATCCAAAACTAGTTCGCGACTAGTTCCTAGTTAATAAGGTAATAAGGTAATAATAACACTCGAAACAGCTTCTGTGATACAACATCAAACGGACAACTTCAACGTTCTTCAACGAATTCGACCTCTTCAACGACTTTGCTCCTTTTATATCCTTCCCATCTACCATCAACACAGGGTTAGATTCACAAACCAACGGTAACACATCTTACATTAGTATTAGCATATATTTTGTGCTGTTGACCCATATGAAAATAACTGCCACCAACACTTGTTAAGCCACCTGTTCCAACAGTTGGCCACTCGGCTAAGCATCAGGTGCTCGCCGCTGATGCCCCATCGCCAGTATTACTGCCACTGGCAATTAATAAATCATCTGCATTGCCGCTTTTAGCGTTAGGAGATAGTGTCGTACCAGGACCACTTGTGCCACCAATTGGCGTTGGACTTAAAGAGTTTGAAGGTGAATTTAGTGCTGTAACAATTGTCGGTCCATAGAATATCAATTCGGGTATTTGTCCACCTTGTACACCGGTGCCATTAGTACTTTCCGAAGAGCATTGAAACTGGAGCACCTCAGACATGCCTTCTTGACCAAAAAAGTTCAGTTCATTGCCATCAAGTATCACTGATGCAGTATAATAGCATTCCGGTTCAATTTGTATGGGATTCTCGAAGAATAGTACATGGAAAGTGTTGCTTGAACCATCCGAAAAGAATTTCGTATCATTTTCAGCTAAAGTGCGACCCAAGCGTTTCAATTCAATTTTAACATTATAGTTGAGACCAGTCCGTCATTTCACTATAGATAAGTCTTTGCTATGCAGGGAGACAAACTGTAGTTGTGTTCTTTGTTATGTTAATTAATTACATGTGTGTGTGTGTGTGTGTGTGTGTGTGTTTGAACATTTTATACTATTCATTGTTTTTACACTATTTTATTATGCGCTGCCTATATGACAATCATATTGTGTTGTATTGAATTGTATGTGACGAGTATTTATGTATAGAGTATTGTATATTTAAATAAAAGAAAAATAAATTTTATATGAGTATTTTGTACATACATATGTGTATATACAATATTGTATATAAAAGACTATCTAATTTATGTTGAGTTATTTTCAAAATTAACATTTTTTCCATTTTCATGCAAAAATTCCAAAATTAGTAAACCATACAAATTTTACTTTTCTATAAACTTTCGCTTTCTATTGTGCTATTTCTATTTCCATTCAAATTTACTTATTTGTTATTTTTATTCTTTTCATTTATTTATTTTTTCATTCATTTATTTCATTCTATAGTATTTTTTATTGTTTTTATTATTATTTTTAAGAGTACTTAAATGCTAAAAATGACTGATTATATTTATTTTCTGATAGTATTCTTTGCCTGAAAAATGCCAATTTGTTACGTTGTTTTCTGGTATTTATGATGACCAGCATAATTGACTTCACATCGCCACATTGTTTTTCTTCATCACCTTTATTTGTCACAATTCGTTTCGAATGTAGGCGTGATCATACAATTTTTCAGATATTTTACAGTTTGTAATTTTGTTTGACCTCCGGAGATTCTTAGCACCATTTTGTGGTTGTACCTGAATGATTGGTTTTTGCCATTATCTTCTTCTGAGTAATAGTTACTGCTTTACAACAGTGTGCTATTGTATGGCCTTTCATACTCACTGATTGTCCGGCACTGCTTTTTTGTAAATGTTATTTAATCGTAGCTTACCATTATCCGCAACCTGTAATCTGCAATGCAATAATCCTTTCTGTTTTATCTGATTCTTATAAGTTTTAGGGTCAGGTCATTTTAGGTCTGCATCTGGATCGATTGCCTTGTGGGTTCCATTCCAGAACTGCATGCGGTATCTCATCATAATCTTTACGCAGCGTGTGTCCCAACCGCTTGCGCTTGCGAATTTCAATCTCGATTGGTTTTTGTTCGCAAAGTTCCCACACACATTGCTATTGGTTTGGGGCCACAATATACGTAATACGCTTCTGAGACATCGATTGACAAATGTTTGGAGCTTCTTGACAATGATACTGGTAATGAACCATGTCTCACAACCGTATTGCATTGAAGACTCGTATTTTGGTTTTTCGCCGGATATTCGGTTCTCGCCAGAATCTATTTAATTGTCCAAAGGCAGCTCTGGCTTTACAAATGCTGCAGTCTAAATCGTCTATTGCTCCTTCGGATGATGTAATTTGACTTCCAAGATTCTCGAATTTGTCAACGTTTTCAATGTGCAAGTTGTCAATACTAAGAACGCTTGTATTAGTGGGGTTTACCCGCAAACTTTTCGTTTTTGCGCAGTTGATTTTAAGACCAATTTTTGAGGCTTCTGTGGCGAGTCTATCTAACTGGGAACAGGAATTGTTTATGAGGTGAAATTTTGCAAATATTTTTATTTTTCGAAATTATTGACTGAATTTCACACTTACGAGTATTTGGCATCATTAATAAGGTGCGTTTGTTTCATGAGTATAAGGTCAAAAGCAAATTTTGCAATTTTCCTTATTCTTAACCTATGAAATTTCCTTTCTTTACAATAATATCATTTATACTTATAATTAAGTTTGTTAGCAATCCGGGCTCAATTTTCCTCCATTAACTCATTAACTGTGTTAAACTGCTTATTTACCCTATAAATCCGCTGTGTTAGTATTTCCCATAAATTTTCTATTCAAGTCAGTTGAGCAGGCTGGCTACTCCAAAACATTATTGTTTTTTGAGGCAAATCAACTTTTTGTTTCACAGCCCTTCGAGAATCCTAGCAATATCCTGCTGGAAAGTCCATTCAACTTCAGTTTCCTGGTTTAAAAATGATACCAATGCTCTCTCTAAAACCTGAATATAATCAGCACTTTTCATCCGAGAAGAAACAAATTGTATTTCTAAGGTTCCTTTGGATGAAAATGCAGCCCATGTCATTATGTTGCCTCCTCCAAAGTTACGTTTCGACAATGTGATAGGAGCCATTCTTTTGTCATGCCAGTATGCTCGGAAACCATCAGGACCATCAAGATTTCATTTCTTTTCGTCAGAGAAGATAACCTATGCATAATTTAATGTATTAATAGGAGCTGATTCCAGTTGGTGTTAATGTTTTCCAAAGCAAACTCAATTCTAGCCTTTTCATGACGGGATGTGATATTTATAATAATATAATATAATCAATTATTTGTATACGTTTTATAGTCCTTCAAATAGTCGAACGGGAAACTTTCACGCTTGGAACGCAGCTCGAATGACTTGCGTTTCAGAACGTGCGTCTAATTTTTTTTTTGACAAATGATAATATTTTAAATACACCTACATATAGGCTACTGCATAGGATGGTTATACATATATCAGTATATCACAGAAATAGAGTCAGTTGATTTTAAAAGCCAGAAAGCAAGATGCTGCCTCAATCATTCTGATTAAGACTTATAGATTTCTATACTATTGAACGTATGTTTGTACTTAGGCCTACGACTCTATGGTTACAATTAGTCAATTTATATTTTATTGTCTAAGTTACAATAATTCAGGAATTTACAGATTATGTTAATGTTCCCAGTTGTAGGATGTTGGAGGAGATCTGAAGGTTGTGTATTGTCTCTATTCCTCGCCAGGTTTGGTCAGTGGTTCAATAGATGGTCGATGGAGAGGGTGTCGCCACAGGAACAGCTTTGTGCAGGAGTACTATTTAGTAGGTGACCATGTGTTAGTTGAGTAGGAGAATAAACATAGACCATAATGGATTTTGGCAATTTGCTGCATACATTGTGACCGAACCTTTTGTATCGATGGTGGAAATCTGTCCAGTTCTCAGTGTGCTTTTGAGAAATTATTTTATTGAGGTTTCTAAATATGTAGATCTTTCTCAGTTGGTGGGTTGAATAAGATTGCTGGCCCTTTGGTAATGCCATATGCTGCTTTATCTGCGTACTCCCTATGATGCCTTGATGGCTGGGAACCCAAAAGAGAGAAATTTTTTTTGGTTGAATATTGGATGCAAAGGTTCCGAATGTCCGTTATAACATTACTGTAACAGTTTAAGTTATTTACTGCTGCTATGGTGAATAAACTGTCAGTGCAGATTACGAATGATCTTCTATTTACGTGAGCAAAAATGCACGCTTTCAAAACAACTAGTGCCTCTGCAATGAAAACTGAGCAGTAACCACTAACGATAATGCTATTGTTGTCGTCAACTACAGCAAATCCAATGCATTAATTGTTTTTTGAAGAGTCTGTATATAGCCAATTGGATAGGACATCCAGGAAAAGTTTTCTAAAGACAGTACTATCTGTAGAATCTTTTTTGTATTGGTGCAGTTTTGTGTTGAACGAAGAGTTCTGTAGTTGTCTGTTTTTTACTATGTTTCGGTTAAAGACATTTATGAAGCTTTTATAAAGACGTTGATTAGTTGAGAAGTAGAATTTAGGCAGGAGTTTGATAGATGCCTCATATAGCCTAAAGTTTATTGATGGTAATCCGGCCTCTGCCAGGATGCATTTTATGAGTGAAGTTGGAAAAGTGTTTATGCTCCAACGTATAGCCATATGATAAGGTAATTGGACTTTCTTCAGGTTGATCCAGAACACCACCCGCATATCGGCAGTCCGTCTTCCAATTTGGCGACGATAAGAGCTCTAGTTATATTTACAAAGGTGTTGATATGAAGTCTAGATTCTAAGTTGTGTACAGTGCTGTTTGCAATTAAATTTTAAGTTGAAAATAATTCCAAGTATTTTAAGTTCATTTACATTTTCAATAGTAGTGTGTGTTATGATACGTAAGATTGCAATTTATGGCAGAGCAGCGATGTTTCCTACAAATATGCAGGAATTTACATTTTTCCGTTGAGAGTGTGTCACCTGACAAATTTCCCAAATCCTGTATGTCCTATAAAACCTTTGAATAAGGTATTGTGTATTTTGTTAATATCTGCGTACCTAAATAAAAGAATAATTTATGTGAAAACGTTTAGGGAATTTCGTGTGTTCGCTTGATTTATTTTTAAAATATTTTCACGCATATTGTGTGCATTCAAAGATTTTTAAACAATAATGACAATGATGATGAGCCTTGCACGTCATTATAAAATATACAATTGGAAAATAATTCATTATATTAAAGTAAAGTAAATTGAATTGAATTGCAATGAAATGAAGTGAGGTAAAATAAAGTTGTTGAGGTCATTATTTAAGTTCAGGCAATGAGAGTGTTGTCGCTATACAATAATATAAAATAAAATGTAAGAAAAAAATTAAAAGAAAAATTTAGTCAAAACTCAAAACACGCAATAGTGCACACACACATGCACACACACACAAAGAGACATATACACATAGATACAGTATACATATGTATATTGATGCAGAGTTCGTTCATTGCATGCATAATATAAATCCTATTATGTTAAGCTACTTGACTTGAGTTGGCTTGGCTTGACTTGACTTGGCTCATTCACATATACGTATGTGTGTGTATGTACTCCTCCCTCACTTTAAACACTCTATTTCGTAGTACTACTATAATCATAAGTTTTGTGGTTTTGTCTGTCGCCCCGATCTCATTGTCATTCATTTGCAATAAGAAAATATTTTATTCGTATCTATAATACTACTACTACGTACGTGTATTATGTAATAATATAACAAAAACAGAAACTGAAACAAAAAACAACAATCTAAAACAAATATACAAAAAAAAAGGTGTCTCGATCTGTGCGTGTGTATTTGTCTCAGTTTATTTGATCTGTTTGCATTAAGTATTGTAGTACCTACTATGCGTTTGTATCTTTGTTGTTGTTGCTTGAAAAAGATACGAATTTCAATTTCAATGAGTGTTTAGATATATTTGTTGAAAATTGTAACATGATTTTGAAAGAGGTTTCGGTTTTTTATATTGTATTGTTGTTTTTTTTTTTTTTTGAAGTGGCGGTTTATTGTTTTGATAAGTTTTTTTTTATTTATTTATTTTGTTTTTTCTTTGATTTTCGTTGGTGTCAAATTTTTATTTTTTTTTTTTGTTTTACTTTGTTTAAAGATGCAATTTTTATCACACATTTTTATTGTTATTATTATTATTATTATTATTGGCTTATTGTTTTATTTTAACAGTATCTAACGGTAACAAAATATTTTATTATGCATGAAATCAATGAAAGTGAATGATGAATATGCGCTGCTACTCACTTATACTATCGAAAGTAGTATTATAAGCATATCGAATTTCTTTCTTTCTTATTGAATTATGTCTTATTAGTAGTAGTAGCTTATATATTAATAACAAACTAAGATTCCATCACAACTTATTGTATTTCTAATATTTTACATAATTTATATTCTTTTATATTTTTAAGTGAAGAAAAAAGATTCACTTTTACTTTTGTATTGTTTATTTTTCTATAGCTGCATAGTTTGTCAATTCAATTCAATTCAATTTATCGACATTCCTGGCTATCAAACAATACAATCTCAAATTGCAAGATAGTTTATACAAATCCAAGCAGTATCTTAGTGAAATATAGCTTTTATTTACACTCTACTATGTTTATGAGAAATAGTGTAGAAGAACTTACTTGTTCACACACAAAATTACACAATAATTAGTGTAGAACAATTTACAGCTCAAAACAGAAAACGTTCCATGTAAATAGAGCACGCTTATAACTTCAGAATACACGGATCAATTGATTATAAGCAAGTCATAATTTGATTCAGACATCCAGCGCATTTGGCTGACATTAAGCTTCAAAGACAGAAAGCATAGGGTGTGGTGTGCTAATTGTTTGTCGGGCAGTGTATATACATTCAATTTTCAAAACTAGTCTCATCATTGGTGTGTTTACTATTGGGGAGGACAATTTCTTTCGATAATGAGGGAGCCAAATACAAACAAACAAACAAGGAATACATAGTTATGTTTGCTGTGTACGGCAATAAGAAATGTGTCCTGATTGGTAACAGAAACTAATTTGTTTATATTTAGCTGACATATGTTTCAATCGAATGCTAATCATTTTCATGCTATTTCATTACAAAATAATAATATTCTATTCACACTAATGGTATACAAAATTAAAATATCGGTTACTGCTTCTTCAATCTTTGTGTTGTTCTTATTTACTACACAAATTAGCAAATTTAGTGAATATTGTATAACTTAAATAAAATATTTTAATTTATTATATCAATCAATCGGTAGATTTTGAATAGGAATTTAAATTAATATTTCCTTTTTATAGGTACATTTATAAAATTTAATTTTATAATTAAAGAAATTTTTTATTTAATGTGACAAACATTCTCTTCTGAAAACTTTCAATCACATAAGATTCTACACATTTTAACGTAAAACATAAACTCTATCAAGTTCAGGTTCTAATGCTTTTTGATCACATCACGAGAATCTCAGAAATTCACTAGAAAAAAAATACAAAAATTAAATATTAAATAAATTTAATATTACACTTACTTACATAACAAGTTGTTTCATAAATTATGTTCTGATCCAAGATCTAAGAGGATTATAATCCTTTATCCAAATCCATAGCTTGATTAATCGTCTAGTGACTATGGTCATCCTAGATCTATCCATATTAAAGTGAATACTTGCAATCATATAAGAAATTAAATATTATTAATATTATTTCCATAAATTAAATATTTATACTTACTTATTGCAAATTCATAAGATGTTTTCAAACCCATTACATACTTCAATTACAGTATAAGTAGTTCCTAGAAAAATTTACATATAAATATTTATTTTTATTTATTCAATTTGGTATATTATCGAATAAAGTACCTAATGTGATAATAGAGTACTAGCTACGACTCTAAATATTATCAAAACCAGATGAAATACTCTTCACGACCCTGTGAATGCAGAAATATTATATTAATGATTTTGCTTACGTTTATGGTAGTGTCAGTATGTCACACTAATTTCAATACACCAATAGTCACATGTAGATGATCCAGTAATCTTAGGTTCTTGAAATTTTCATAGTATCCAAATTGCAGTTGGATAAGTCTAAAAACAAAAAAGGGTTTTTAATAATACCATTAATTTAAATTTGGGTTTGTATGGGAGGTACGACACCTGGTGGTAACCCTAGGCTTTTGAAATTTACATGGTTTGTGAATATAAATTAGAAACTTATAGTGTCCACATTTCAGTTCGGTTAGTCAAAAAACAATAAAGTTTTTATAATAAGAACATTTATTTTAATTTAGATTTGTATGGGAGGTACCTCTTCTGATAATCCTAGGATCAATAAATTTACATAGTTCGTGAATATGAATGAGGCACTCATATTGTCTAAATTTCAGTTGGATAAGCCAAAAAACAAAAAAGTTTTTCTAATAAGAACATTAATTTGAATTTGAGTTTGTATGAGAGGTACCCCTGCTGGTAATCCTAGGATTAATAAATTTACATGGGTGGTGGAAATAGATTACAAACTTATAGTATCCAAATTTCAGTTCGATACGGCAAAAAACAAAAATGTTTTTCTAATAAGAACATTATTTTAAATTTGGTTTTGTATGGGAGGTACCCCTCCTAGTGTTCTGATTCGGCTTATTCCAACAAATGTGCAGCGTATTGTAAACATAAATCTATGTGAAAAATCTCAGCTGAGGGAATAGTTTGCATACATACAGACGGACAGATAGACATGACTAAATCAACTAGCCTCATCGAGCTGATCAATAATATATGTAGTATATGCTTTATGGCGTCTGCGATGTCTCCTAAGAGTAAAAGTATTGCATTTCTTCAATTAAATTTTGAATTAATTTCTATTTACCATGAAATATTGAATAATTTTCTGTTTTTATCCAAGTTTGAATAAGACTTTGATCCACAGAATTATCCTCACTAGAATTTGTTGTTGATATTTCTAATCCAATTTTGATCTGTGATAGGCATAGTTTCGCAGCTCTCATATACAAAACTAGTGAGAGATAAAAGCACATCCTAATCATCATCATCATTCAAGTTCATGTGTTTATCCAGCTTCTTAAGAATAAATTATTAAAATTTATGATTGACCGAGTAGTTTGAAAAAAATGTTGGTTCTCAAATAATGTGTTTTGTGATCATCTTCATCGTCTGTTGGGGATCTTGTTAAATGCTTTTGATATGATTTAAAAGATAAGTTTTATATAAGTTCTATTAATCAAATTCAGATTGATTATCATTATATTTACCAAGAATTTGTTTGATGATTCAGCCAAGGTCTCCAGATTCCATGTCAATTTATGAATATCATATGTCATATTATTTTGGCTTTTCTGATCCCAAATATTGAGATTAAAGTAATGATGCTACTATTACCAAAATTAAGAGTGTCCTATAATAAAATACAATATATAAATTTAATTTTAAAAAATATATAAAAGAAATCAATTGGTCAGACTGTCGTGGATGTCGAACATATTTACAATTTCTTTGTATTATTAAGTAGCAACCAATTGTCAAATGCAAAATTAAAAAAAAAGAACTTGCGAACTTGCGCACCAAATGGAAACCTTATCCGATCCAAATAATAGTATGTGGCACGCATAGGAATAACAACAGCACAACCATAAATTGCTGTTACTCTGGTATGGGTCTCAAATTACTGCAACAGCTGCAACACAAGTTGGTTGTTAATAATATATATGCTATTATACTACAATATGTAGAGCATATGTCATATGAAGTGAAATTCTTCCTTGTTTTTTTTATTATACACATACATACATACATACTACATAAAAATAGAGGAGTACGATGTTTTATGCATCACCTTTCAGTCAGTTGTTTGCTAAGTATCGGTCTAAACTTTGTAGGTATGTTGGAGAAACTTTATAAGGTTTACTTATATTTGGTAGAATCAGCATTTTTCATCTGCTTCTAAGCACACTGGACACTCCTTACTGTCATATAAGTATACCAGAGATGGGCAGTGAAGCACGATAATTAAGTTCGCGAAGCTTTTTGTAATAATAAGTAAACGTTTCATGAAAGAAAGATTCGTTGTCTCTAACGCTCTGAAGTGAAAACAACAACGTTATACATAAGAACGATGGAGACAACGGATCTTACTTTCATGAAACGTTGCTCATTATTGCCATAAGTTTCGTGAACTTAATTATCATTCTTCACTGGCCATCTCTGATGTATACCGATAATATGAGACAATCAATCAATCAATCAATCAGTTCTCTGATTATATTATCAATTGTAATCAAAACAATTAGATTACAGTTTTATAGATTTGATTAGAAAAATCTTAAAATACAAAAACGGGGTGTAAAAGGTACATACATAATATATAGTATATAAGCATCGGTGAACCAAAATTAATGTTCTGTTTTGCTTTTACAATTTACTTACTTCCTTTTTTTTGTTAGTTTTTTACTAATTTGTTTTTGTGTTTTTTTTTTTTCCTTGTTTCATTTAACAAAACAGAAACCCGATCCCTTAGTACGCATTCAAGAGGAAATCCAGGAAGTATTTCGACGTGAAGAGGAGTATAGACAGCTGAAATCGCAAGCAAAAATGGCTACTACTGCTGAGAATAACGTTGTTGATAATACCGTTGAGACACCTGTTGATAATTCGATTATTACTATTGGTGATAATAACGTTGCCACTACTGATGACAAACCCATTGCCACTACCAAGGATGATGTTGTTGACGCTAATGGCAATCCCTTAACTGGTCAGGATAACAATGAAAATAAGGATGATGCCGGCAACAATAACGATCAGAAAGCCACATCAGAATATGCCACTTCGGAAGTTGCTAAACAGAATGGTGATATTAATGAAACTTCAGTTGCAACAGAGCCATCTATAACAACATCTTCAATCCCGGATGAACATACATCAAGCACTCCATCCCTTGCATCGAGTGTTAACAGTAAAGAAGATAGTTTGGATGGGCATCATTCTGATCATCATTCAGATGATTCTGGCATTTCGGCCTCATCGATCACTCATGAAAAGGCCACTGAGGAATTGCAGAAAAAGACTTTAGTGTCACCATTGGCGCGTTACCCTGATCAACGCTATATTGGTCCAAACTGTTATACGACTAAACCTGAACCCCCTCAACAAAAGATCGATCTTGTGCGTACAACTTCATCGCCACACTTGGCTGCCTTCAATCCGAAGCCACGTACATTTGTTCCCTTTAATGCAACAACAAAGGGAATCATGTCACGTTTCCTTGCATCACGTGGAAAAGTGGGTGGCTCTGGAATCATTGGCGGTATCAATAAGGATAACAGTGCATTGAAGTTGGATACACGCAGCACAATGGCAATGCTGAATAGCCGCATGGGTGATGCCACTGGTTCCTTGTTGGCTACCAATAGAAAAATATCCAAATGCGGTACTGTATCATCGCCATTCCTTGATGCTGATCCGCGCCCATTGCGCCCTGGTTTTGTTTCGGCCAAGGCAAAAATCGAAAATGAAATAAGAGATTTCCAAACACGGGAGTCCGAATTGAAGAAACGCCGCAAGTCCAGACAATCCACATCGGATCTATTGAGTGCTATTGCTAAAGAAGACGAAGCAGATTCAGAATCTGAAGTGGAGCATTGCTATGGCCCGTGTGGTCAAATGCGTCATGCCAGATCCACAAACGAGCTTTCTGAATTTAACAATTTGTCAGTGAGGTGAGTCTTTGTCTTTATTTTTTTCGGCTCGATAAACAATTTGCAATTGCTAATCTTTATTTATGTTATTATCACAGCAACACACCCACTCCGGAGCAAGAAGGCCGACACACTGGACTCTACCGTCTCAATGCTTTCGGTAATTTTGGATCTGGTGGCATTGGAGTCATTACCAGTGGCATGCGTCCCGCAGTGTCACTAGCACAGCTTTGTGATGTGGAACCCGGAAAGGCACCTTCTTCGATTAGGCTGATCGCACAGTGGGAGAGGCGCATACAAAAAAATGAGGAGGAGAATTAAGTAGCTCCAAAATCCGGCAGCAGCATAAAAAAAATGCTGAAAAAGCAAAGAAAAAATGCTGCAGAAAATCAGAAAAGAAAGAAACTAAGGAAAGAAGGAATGAGTGAAGAAATATATAGTAAAAGAACGAGGAAATGGGAATGATCGATGAGAAATAGGAAAAAAGGAAGAAAAATACCAATTGAACTTAACACACCAAAACAAATACATAACACACACACACACACACACACGACACAATACAATGAAACGTGCCTTGGCCAGTTTTGCCAGGTGCTTTTGCATTATCAAAACAATACATAGTTGTTAATAAAAAAAATCCCCCTTTTTGGCCTGATACCGTATTTCTTTTATTTGCTATAGGAAGAATTGTTATTAAGAATGCGACAATTTATTATGTTCTATTCTGTTCTGTTCTGTTATGTTAAGTTCTTATGTAATTATGTTTGGGGAGTTTTAATTTGTGTACACATTACATGCATGGATGTTGATTGGGAGTAAGGCTAGCGGAGGGCCTGGTGCCCTCTTAAACAATAACTCCTTAGGCAACACAGGATATGTATTAGATTTTTTCATACCAACAACCAAAGCCAAGAGTCCATGGTGTAAACTTGTTTATTATATAAATTTTTTTAATTAATTTTTGTTTAATTTTGTCTAAATTACAAGAATATTTTTTTTTTTTTTTTTTGTTAAATTTCGCATCAACGAATTATTTAAGTTTAATTTTCAATCAAATTGAAGAAAAAAAGGAGACAACTAGGCGAGGTGAGAAGAGATGTGATGAGATGAGGCGAAAGGCGGTTTAGTATATAAGTCTAATCACACACTTTTGTATATAGATGATTTATATCTTCTTATATACAAACATACATACATACATACATAAATACGTATGCATATGTGTGTATTAAGACAATATTCTATTACTTATATTATATTATAACAGAACATGAAGTCTGTAAACTATTATTATTATTATTATTATTATTATCATATAAAATTTAAATAAAATAAAATAAATTATGCAAAATTAAACCAAATTTACTGAATTTCATTTACATAGAAACTGGAAATTGTCAAGACGTAGGCTACTAGTTTATTTTCTTAGCAATAAGACAAGTTGAGATCAACACTAGAATCAATTGAACTTGGTATCTCTAATAGCCGTTTTAGACAGGGTGATGATGCGAGCCTCTCATGATGCGACCAATGACTCGCAAGGAAAATGACGTAATTCATGGGTTGTTGTTGTAGAATGTGATGCGAGTCTGTGTCGCATCATGCATTGATGCGTCTTTGATGCAGACCAGGGCTGGGAAATGTCTTTTTGTCATTTCCGGTTAGATATTGTTAGTCTTCTTCTTACTTTATGTGGCGCCAAAAGATTAACAACCGAATGATGGAAAACAAGTGTAAGTAAAATAACAATTATAATTTTTGTTTTAAAATATGTAAAATATATTTGATATTTTTATTGAATTATTTTAGTAAAAAGCAGCGCCAGGTTTCCGTGGTACCAACACCACACAGCGGCATTCATTGAAGTGTGGGAGAACAACATACGAGAGTTGCTTGGGTCTGTCAAGAACACCCACGTTTACCAAAGAATGGCGGAGCAATTAAAAGCTTACAATATTGAAGTCACTGGTGTAGAAATTAAAAACTAAATCCATAATTTGACACGGAAATATCTGTAAGTTTGAGTGAATGATGAAATTATGAAATATTTAAGTGATAATTAGCAAAATTATAGCTCTGAAGAAAACAAAATTGGTCCATCCGGTGGCGCAGCATCTGAATGGGAGCACTATAACGAAGTAAATCGTATATTGGGAGGCTACAAAACATATAATTTGGATGAAGTTATGGTCGAATCAACAGGTAACTACGAAGAGTATTTTTGTATTGGAAATATGATTAATTTTATTTTCAGATTTAACAGACTACGATGAAGAAGAATTCATTGAAGAAAGTGATTCTTCCAACATCATCACTACGCCGGTAACGAGTAAAGTTGTGCCAACTACGTCGTCGTCGCGGAAAAGGAAGCTCGATATTCTGAAGACGAGCCAAGCGTGTACAGAGCAATATCAAATCTTTCTTCCACTGGAATAGTCCTTCTGTAATTCGTTGTTTTCTTACCTATACAATGTTACATACACTTTTAAGTAATATAATAAGCTTTGTGTTTAATTAAAAATTTAACTTACAATACACCAAAAGCTGCGAGAAACTCTATTTATGAAATCCATGAATGCCTTGGTAATATCCTCTTCCTCGTCGTGACAAATCATTACATTTGTATTTATACGCACCAGCGTGCTTGCAATTGTTAATAATTCTTTCAAATAATCCATTTTCCATTTACAAAATGTTTTTTTATTAATATTCTTATTTATTCAACAAACGTTACCTTCTTCTTATGCACATTCAAAACAAAAAACTGTTGTTAATGATACGAAATGGCTTGTCTAAACACCAAAGCGTATCATCGTGACGCCTGTCTAAATCGACTATAAGACTTGTATTCCTGAACAAAATAGACATCACTTCATAGTGTCTCCCTTATTTCATTATACTTTGTCTCTGTTACACAAAACCAAGCTGGTCCTCCCAACACTGGAATATCTACTGCTGCAATCATACCTATGCGGCTGCACTTTTTATATAGCAGTAAAACTTAATAAAGCTGCGGGCATCGACGGCATTCAGTCTGAATTGCTAACGGCCGACTCACAAACATCAGCTGAAATACTGAATCCGCACAACTCTGCTGTTTGGGGCAGCGAAAAGCTACCTCCCTCTTGGACGAAGGGCATCATCGTAAAGCTTCCAAAAAAAGGGTGATCTGAGCGACTGTGGAAACTGGAGATGAATAACCCTACTCAATACCATCTACAAAATTCTAGCCACACTTATACAGAATAGGCTCCAATGCATTGAGAACGCTTTAAGGGACGAACAGGCTGGTTTTCGCCCCCGTATCATCGTCGTGCAATCGATTGAATGGCGCTCCCCGGTTAACATGCTGTTCGTCGACTTCTAGAAAGCATTCGACACACTTAAACGTAACTCCATCTGGCTGGCACTTAGTAGAAAAGGAGTCCCCCTGAAGCTAATCCGACTCATAATATCGCTGTACGAGAACCCTGAGTAGGTGGTTCTTTACAATAGCAGCATCAGTGACTCGTTCACCACCAACACTGGTATGGCAAGGCTGCCCTCTATCCCCGCTCCTCTTCGCCATTTGGACTTGGACTTTGCCGATGACATTTGTCTCCTTTCGCACAAATTCTCCGATACGCAAGCGAAGGCGAAGAACTTAGTCGCACTGGCACGCACCGTCGGACTAGAAATAAATATCGCAAGGACTAAAGCCATGAGAGTCAATCACTCCAGTACAAGCCATATAATGATTGACAGCTGTGCGATTGATTTCGTAGAAAGCTTCTGTTACCTCGGTTGTACAATATCAACAGACAGAGGAGCTGAAGCGGATGCTAACTGCACGTTGAGCAAAGCAAGGGCAGCATTTGGCCGGCTAAAATCGGTATGGACAAATTCCCAAATCTCCAGACGCACGAAATATTCTCTGCATGCGTGAAATCGACGCTACTGTACGGAAGTGAAACATGGCTGGTCTTGAACTCCATCACGCAGAGACTTAAAGCTTTCGTCAACAAGTGTTTGAGGATCATATGCAGAATATTCTGGCCTAACACTATTTCCAACGAGGCACTATGGCGTCTAACAAATGAAGAGCCTATACTGAAACAGATAAAGCGTAGGAAGTGGCGCTGGATTGGTCACATGCTAAAAAACAGCCAGTAAGCATCACAAAAATATCGCTTGAATGGAACCCGCAAGGAACAGAAGCCGCGGCCAGCCAAATAACACCTGGAGAAGATCAACACGTTGGTCGTTTGCTGCACACGTTACAACCGTTTCTTAAGATATCGTTTTATGTGGGAATTGAGCGTATATGTATAGTTTAACAAAATGAATTCAAAAATCGTCGCGATGCTCTTAATTGACGAAATTTTTGAAATTGAAGAAGAAGGAATGGTAAAAAAAAAGATGTGGTCAAGGAAATGGCTACAAAAGAGATGTAAATTTTCAAATAACAAATTGTTAACAACATTGAAGCGTAATGAGCCTGCAGATTTTAAAAATTATATGAAAATGGGTGATACAACTTTCAATGTACTACTAGAGAAAGTTAGAGTTCACATTGAAAAAAGTAACACGAGAACCGGCTGGGAATTACATTGCGATTTTTGGCAACGGGGAACTCGTTCCAAGATTTAACCTTTTCAGCAGCAGTATCCCCACAAGCAATTAGCAAAATAGTGATTGAAACGTGCGAAGCGATAATAAAAGTTTTAAAAGAGTTTATGAGGGTAAGTGCGTAGAAATTGAAATGTAATGTCATTCTAACTAAGTGAAACTCTATTTTCTGCTAGGTGCCCTGAAATACAGCAGATTGGGTTGATGTAGCCAATACATTTTTTCAAAAGACCTTGTTTCCGAATTGCATTGGTGCTTTGGATGGGAAGCACATAAACATAAGGAAACCGGCGAACTCTTAGCATCACATTAGTTTGAGTGGCAATTTTATTGAACTTTTATTCTTTATAAGTTTCTCATTTAATTTGGGTTTGTATGGGAGGTATCCCTCCTGGTAATCCTAGGATCATGACATTTACATGGTTGATGAATATGGATCAGAAACTTATAGTGTCCAAATTTCAGTTCGATACGTTAAAAAACACAAAACTATATCTAATAAGAATATTCATTTAAAGGGGGGTTTGTGGGAGGATTTCGTCCATTGCTTGCTTTGCGAACAGCTGTTGTTCGGTTGTTAACTCTCTGAATGTGCATACCCAGCCGTCCACATAAACAGATGCACTATCTTTCTTTTGAGGTTCATTTGATGCCTCCAGGTTTTCTGTGGGTTTTTTTAGGAATTCCATCCGCACATCCTCAGGTGATTCCGACAGCCTTTTCTTTCTGCTAGTTGACTACATTTTAAAAGGAAAAGGAAATAAATAAAGATATCTTTTCATTAATTAGTTAAATTATTTACTTACCAAATCAATGGGACGTACTGCTTCATCATCATCGGTGCTGATGTTGGAACGACCAGGTAACGGCATTTCCAAATCATGCAGGAAGTCGAAATGGTTAAAGTACCATAAATTGGAATCATAAGTTTCGTTTGCACCAGAACTTTCAATTAGTTTTTTTTTTCTTAATTCTTGACGATACGCATATATGCAATTTTTTTTCTTAAGTCTTCCAATGTCGCAGTACTCTTTATTTTTTTGTACTCGATAAGAAGTTTCTCATAACTGGTACGTCGTATCGTGTGTTTTTTATAGGACTCTAATTTAGAGTTCCACAGTTCCGGCATGCTCTTGTATGCATCAATAAATGCACGCATTTCCTCGGTGTATACCATTTTTTTCCGTTTGCGGGTCATTTGTTTTAATTTGCGAGAGTTCCGTTACAAAAAAAAATTTGAAAATAAAATTGTCAACACGAATCACTTGCTCACTTCGACGTTCAAAAGAGAATGAAATTTAGTATGAGGTTGTATAACTAGCCTTCACACTATGCGACCGAAGAACCAACCATCGAACCAACTTCGACAAATAACAAAATTTTTTGATCTTTCATACAACCGACCATTCAACCAACATTTCTCTTCCCCGCACACGCTTTGCCGGCGTACAAACAGTGTTCCATTCCATGTCGTTGTATGATGCGGTCGCAAGGTGTGCAGGCCCCTTTAGACGAAAGGATACATGCATGCATTTGGTTATGTGCTTGTGACATACTCTTTTCTCTTTCGTCTTTGTTTAAAGTCGGAAGCAACATCAAAAAGAATATAATATGAATGGCCCAATATCAAACCTTCACACCTCCCTTCTAATGTTTTAAACAAACAGTGGAACAGTGGAAGAAGAAAAAGAACAACCAATGACTTACCTTTTTATGTTTTAACGCAGACTTTCGTTTAAAGGTCCACGATTTGATCAAATTGTTGTAATTTGATGAGTTTCCCATCCACTCCATCCACATGTTTTCAAATTGTGAAATATTTTTGAAGTGCAATGAGTGCACACAGCGAATGTGACGACGGCAATATTGCTTGTTCTAGGAAAAAAAAATGATGAAGAAGGAGGGTGAAAGAAAAATGAGAATAAATACTTACATACAATGAATGTGCCGTTTCTTTTCTCCGTTGTAGACACACACGTCTGTTCGCAACGAAGATTTCATCACAATGAAATCAAATCGTTTTGATTCGACTCAAATATTTGATCCAACGTCAAATCAGCGCCATCCTCACATCAAATCACTTCAGCTCTTTCTTTTCTCTCACGTTTTGATCAAATCGTGGACAGGTGGATTCCTACCTTAACACTCTCATTCACGGTTGCCACAATTGGCGTTTTTGCACCAAAACTGCCGGTTTTTTTTTCCTGTTGGCGCACTGGCTCTTTTTTATTGGAAATCGTTTGTTTTTGCTTTTGGTTGGCTTAAGGAAAAAAGTTTGAAAATTATTTAGCACGTAATTTAGATATGGATATTTTTCGCTATCAACACTGAAAATTATCGAAACCACAGAGCAAATTTAAAGTGGAATGGCTAGATAAGTTTCGCTGGCTAAGAAATAATAATGGACAAATGTTTACTGAATCACCTAAACAGCTTCCAAAGGCATGATAATCAGTGTGTGCATATCATAAATCTGAAGGCGAAGGAAAACCAGGTGAAAATAGACAACTTCACAAGTGAAAAAACTTCACACAACAAGCATATTCACAATGCAGAATATGCACTCATGATGTTTCTTGTGATGCATAACCTTCAATTCTTGCCAAATTTATTGCGGGTATGCTGTCCAGACTCCAAAATTGCAAAGGACATCAGATGTGGTCGCACAAGTCAACGCAAATAGCAGAGGAACTTGGCAGTAAATCGATGGAACGCATTGTAAATGCATTAAGAACTTCAAAGTTTTCCCTAATTGTCGACGAAACAACTGATGTTGCAAACCAAAAGGCTCTTGTGTTAGTGGAAGGCTATTTACTATGGTAGCTTAAGTAGCCTTCAAACCAAGCTAATTGGAGACACTAACTTATTTTATTTAAAATGTACATGCCATTCCTTGCACCTTTGTTCAGGCTACGCATGCCGAAAATTACCATCTGACATTGAGTTACTGTACCGAAACATTTACATTTAATTTGCATGGAGCCAAAAATGGACGCAGAAATTGAAAGAATTCCAGAAATATTGCAAAGTAAAACCACATAAAATATTGGGAATAGCCACGACAAGATGGCTTTCATTAGAAAAAGTAATTGGGCGAATTCTTGAGCAATGGGATTATTTTTCTTGGCTCAGTCCCTAGTAATGAAGAACATAAAGCCAAAAGAAGCAGCTAACTTGATGCTTAATCCCGAAACAAAAATATATTTCTACTTTTAAGTTATGTTCTTAAAATTTTAAATGATTTGAATACGCAATTTCAGTCGGAGCATTCGTCTGCCTTTTCTGTATTTAAGACTTGAATCTTCTTTGAAAGTAATTCTTAATAATTTTGTGGCACACAATTACCTTAAGAATTATGAAGTGAATGACTTGGAATCGTATTGCTTACCAGTGGACAAATTCGTTTATTGGACTTAAAGGGCACCAACCAATACATGGAAACCAAGTGCTTTGAAAAAGCCAAAATTTTGAAAGTAAAGGAAACAGTGCGTGAGTTTTACTTAGAGCTGATTCGGCAAATTGTTTAGCAGAGAGGACATAAAGTCTCTAATTATGATCACCGGCGAAGAGCCCGAAATAATACCTCTAATTAAAAGTGTTGAATATTTGTGAGAATCACTATAAATTTGATTAAAACAAAATTAAGAAACAAACTGGAATTTGATTCGGTATCATATATAATGCTGTGCAAGGAGCTGTGTATAAATACAGAGGCACATTAAGTGTGGTCTGTAAAAGA
The DNA here is from genome assembly GCA_037043315.1 of Amiota communis. Classification (NCBI taxonomy): domain Eukaryota; kingdom Metazoa; phylum Arthropoda; class Insecta; order Diptera; family Drosophilidae; genus Amiota; species Amiota communis. The sequence continues at coordinate 219,885 of JBAMAV010000678.1, forward strand.
CTTATAAATACGTATGTACATATGTATATCCAAACAACTGATCTCAGAGTGTGTGTTTAGTTTTTATATTGTTATTAATATTTAAAATATTTTTGGTTTGAATTTAGTTTAAGGATACTCAAGATGTGAACTGAAGTACTATTATGTTTTATAATTTTAAATTATTGATGAAGAAATATTGTTGATTTAATTAGATATAAATAAATACTATATAACATAAATTCCTGAAAAAAAATATTTTGGTTCTTTTTTGTTTTTTTGTTTTCTTTTTGGTGCATTCTGATTTTTCAAGTTCTCTCATTCTAGGACTAATGCAATCTCTGATTGCTCAACAAATAAAAAAATAAAATAGCGAAAAAGAGATGACACAATAACCAATCTCACTAACACTCACATACATACATACATATAAAGAACAGTGTCGAGCATAACGAAAACGAAACGAAAACAGAATAAAATTAAGCAAATGCAAAAACTAATTTCAATCAAAATATTTTACACTTTTTTCCTTAAAAATATGCAAAAAAAAAAACAATCACAAATATATTGTACATTTGTATATTTATCTCAATAATAATAATTATAAATTCTTAACATATATGAAACACAATTTACCACCGACGCGGACAATCCAAGCACCACGAAAACTTGGAAAAAACTGATCTCTTCTCACTGTATTGAATGATAGAAGTGAAGAAGAATTGATGCTTAGATGAAGCGAGAGAGTGAACTTTCGTCACTGAGCGAAGCGGTCCCCCATCTAATTACTACCTGCAATTGACTTTGCTTAATTTCTATGATAAGGCTAGAAATACTTATACTCAAAGGGACAAAATAAACAAAATTTTTGCAGGCCTGTGTTATGAACTGAGGTAATGCAAAAATCACTCACAAAATTGTGTTAGTTCAGTTATTTCTACATTGGTATTTCAATTTGGTACTATGTCGCTCTAAAGTTTTGACGTGGATATTAGACATGTGAACGATTGCAATCAGTTTTCGCACTTCTGTTTGTATCATAAATACGTAGTGATATTTAATGCAATCATTAATCATTTTTACTAACATAAAGCGTTTTTTTTAGATATCAATTCTAAACGGTTACTATTTTTATCCATACTTTTTTTTATGAATATGAAAAGTATTGAGTGCGTACTACATGTACTAAGAGTAAAAACGTTGTTGTTGTCTAGGCGAGCGAAGTGAGGAGAGCGCTCGCATAGCACAAAAATATTTCGTAAGAAAACAATAACAACGTACATCTTCATCCTAGCCCCTCTCTCTCACACTCTATATGTCCTTTGTTAAGGCGTAGTACTTTTCCTTGCTTTGTTTCTTTTGCATATGCATAGAAAGAGTAATCGTACTACAGAAGCAAAATACTACATTTAATCATAATCGCTGCAAATTAGTGCGGCAACTCAAGGACAAGTTTTAGAGTAGATTATTCAAAAGCAGTTTCAATTGAAATCGAGCACATGTCTAGTGGATATGTCTATATTTTTTTGATACCTAAAAAATGATGATGATAGGAAAAATGGGTATCCAGTTTGGTGTTGTAGTTGCAAAATTATTGTCCACATCCAAAATCTAATAACACCACTTGGTAGCTAAAGTATCAAAGAATTGGTTACGTTTAATTAGGACTGTGTAACATTGCGGTGGGCGGAGTGGGAATCGTTGCAATTTTACCTTTTTTTGTGGCTACACAAATTTTCGTCCAATTTGTTGTTTTTGCTTTTCTTGTTGTTTTGTGCGTATTTTGTTTTTGTTCTATGTATACTTTTTTTGCTATCGCTTTACGCGCAATTCTCCTTTGTTATTGCTGTTTGCTTTATGTTTTTTTCGTGTTGCTTTACTTTTTGTTGATCATTATCATCATCATCATCATGTTTGTTTCTTGATCATTATCATCAACATGTTTGCAAAACTTAATTATTTCATTTTCACTTATTTATATTTGTTGTTTGAAATTGAGTGAGTAGGGAATAGAAATCTAACGTGCTCATTCGTTTAACTCTTTTTATACTCTACACAGGAGTGAATGGGTATTACATATAAGTTTGTCATGAAGTTTGTAACACACAGAAGGAGACATCGTAGACAACATAATGCATATACTTACTTATATTTGCGATCAGCTCGATGAGGCGAGTTGACTTAGCCATGTCCGTTTGTCCGTCTGTATGAAATTTTGCACATAGCTTTCTTTTTAGGTTTACCCCCTGGTATCAAAAATAAAGACATATTCACGTCAAAAATTGTTGATTACATTTTTTAAAAGACCAAATTTGAAATTAACATAAAATTTTCGCCACATTTTTCCCGATGAAATCATTAATTTTGTTATAATACACTGAAAACGGTCAAATTTGCTGGTAATTCAACTTTGTACTCATATAACTTTTGAACCAGTAGACTTAGCCAAAATTTATAATAGACCGTTTTTGTAGAGCGTTCAATTTTAGAGAAAAATAAATCAAAAGATTTTCAATATAATACACTATTAGCACGTAACATAAATCAGAAAGTGCAAACAACAATTTCTCCATGTAATTTGTATGGAAAATTGAAAAGTGCGATGCGGATTTGGGTTTATTGTTAAGTATTCGAATCCTTTTGGATTCGGATTAGGAAGATCCAGATCCAAAAAACGTTGGATTCGTGCATCACTACTGGGAAGCATACAGTTAATTTATTGACAATAATATCACAATATTGGGAACCAGACGATATGGAAAAGACAGTGATGTACTCAAATGACATCATAAACGAAGCAGTTAATAGAGCTATGCCCGAACTAAAACCAAAAGGGACAACTACTTACATTTTCCTTTGCTTCATAAAAGTTCTCATCGTGACAAAACCAAACTGCGTAAGATCTGGTAAAGAAAGAGAACTCCAAATGACAAAGCAAGAGTTAACAAAGCAATCAAAGATCTGATTGGGGAATTTTTAAAAGGATACTAAGCAATGTGCCAAAGTACCTGGGCATGCATATTGATAGTAAACTAACTTGGAAATATCACATTCAAAACAAACAAAGACCAACATGTTTTAAAATTCACTTCTTAAAAGCAGATCTATGTATGTTGACAACCAATGGTAAACTAGTGCTATACTACAATAGTGTAATTAAGCCTAAATGGACGTACGGCATTCAATTATGACGAACAGCCAAGAAAACGTACATACATAAATACTATACAGAGAGACAACAATCTAACTTGTTGTAAAAATGGTTCAGGAAGAAATAATTAATGCTTGCAGGAGATATATCAAAAAACGTTAGAGCGACATAGTACCAAATTGAAATACCAATGTAGAAATAACTGACCTAACACAATTTTGTGAGCAATTTTTGCATTTACTCAGTTCATAACACAGGCGTGCAAACATTTTTTGTTTATTTTGTCCCTTTGAATATAAGTATTTCTAGTCTTATTACAGAAATTAAGCAAAGTCAGTTGCAGGTAGTAATTAGATGGGGGACCGCTTCGCTCAGTGACGAAAGTTCACCCTTTCCCTTCACCTAAGTATCAATTCTTCTTCTCTTCATTCGTTCAATAAAGTGAGGAGAGATCAGTTTTGCCCAGGGTTTCGTGGTGCTCGGTTTGTCCGCGTCGGTCCGCGTCGGTATTTTATTGTAAGTAAATAAATATTGTGAATTTTATTATTGAAACAAATATACATACATAAGTATGTACAATACATTTGTGATTATGTTTTTTTTTGCATATTTTTATGTAAAAAATTTTAAATTATTTTGATTGAAATTAGTTTTGTATTTGCTTTAAATTTGTAATAATTTTATTCTGTTTTCGTTTCATTTTCGTTATGCCGTTACTTTTGTATGTATGTGAGTGTTAGTGTTAGTGAGTTTGGTACTGTGTCATCTCTTATCGCTATTTTGTTTTTTTTTTTTTTTTATATATTGCTCACTGGTGAAGTGAATGATGGAAACAGTGAGAGCGAGCAGAGATTGCATTAGTCCTATAATGAGAGTGTAGAAAAAGGTAAGTCCATGATTGTTCTGTTTCTTCTTCCACTGTTCAACTCTTTGTTAAAAACATTAGGAGGGGGTGTGAAGGTAAGATATTGAGCTGTTCATATCATCTTCTTTTTGATGTTGCTTCCGTTTTTAAATAAAGAACTCTGTCGATTGCAAGAAATTGAGCAAAAGAGAAAAGAGTATGTCACAAGCACATAACCAAATGCATGTATGTATGCTTTCGTCTAACACTATTTGCTTAGTTATTTATTTATTAATTAATTCTAATTCTCTCTTTCTACCAATGTGATCTACTATAAGAGCACAATAAAATGTCCCGTTACTTTTGGATTTTGTGCGTTTGTTGTTGTTTGTCTTTTTCACAATTATGCTTGTGCTGGAACAAATATTCAGAAAAAATTCAGTCTGTTGCTTCTTTAGTCCAGAATAGTTTGCAAAAAGTAAATATTATTATTTCATAATAATTTAAAATATTTATTGATCAAAATTGAAGTAATTTCTTTTCGTACAAAGGGTCGAGGCAAGTACTGCACACCTGAACGATGTGCACTCATAAAAAAAATTAATTTTTGAGGGTAAAACTTACAAAGAAGTTCAAAGCATAGTATGTTGCTTTTCTACAATGGTGGGTGGCATTACGTCCGAAAGATTAGTTGCCAGTGCAGTGAGATTCTGAAGGCAGAACCCATTTCGGTGCTCTACAAATATAAAAAAGAATTAAATCTGAATATAAGCGTAGAAACCATACGGAGACGCTTAAGGGAAAACAATTTGAATGCTCGGAGCCCAAGAAAACAAATAAACATCTAGCCGCACGAATTAAATTCGCCCATGATCATATTGTTTGGTCAGTACAGAAATGGAGAAACATTTTATGGTCGGACGAATCGAAAATCGTGGTCGTGGGTAGTCAGTATGTCAGGCGGCCGCAAAAGACTGAGTGGCAACCAAGATTCACAACAAAAACTGTAAGACACGGAGGAGCTCGCTCAAGGATACCATGGATCGGCACCTGTATGTGCATATAATGCAGGAGATAATGCTGCCATATGCTAGTGAAGAAATGCCACTGATTTGGGTGCTTCAGCAAGACAACGACCCTAAGCATACTAGTAAAGTGGTTAAACAGTGGTTACAGGTCAACGGAATAAATGTACATGAATGGCCTGCACAGTCGCCAGATCTCAACCCAATTGAGAATTTGTGGTGTATATATGTAGATATAAGTAGATTTTCTAAAACATTTGAGGAGAAATGATTATACTCGTACATAGATACATACATATCTTAAAGCTTACCAATTAGTATCCAATAAACGTTTGGGAAGAAGAGGCAGAGTCTTATAATGAAAGCAACGAATTCCTTTAATTTCAATGAACACAGACTCTCATATTATTGTATAATATATTGTCGATTGCAATTGTGGGAGCCACCTGGTATGTCCGCAATAAAACCCTGTATTGTGAATTACTCATCCCATTTTTTAGGCGAAGATATAAATAGACATGCCATAGATATAATGCCAGGTTATTAAGTTAACACACATTGAATAGCAAAGAGTTTGGCTACAAAGAGATCCTTGAAAAGACTACAAATAAAGATCTCACCCATATGAATTATGCAAAAGAAGATTTAATTTGATGAAATTATCCATATTTTCTGCAAATTGTCAATGGGGTTGAATGTGAATGGGATAAGAACTTCTAACCCAATTATTATTGGCATTGAATGGCATATTTGTGTATCTTGAATCGTTCTTCATTTAAGTTGATACTTTTCATCTATACTCATACTATAATAAAGACGAAAGATTGGTGGTATGTTTGTTTATTTGTAATGAATAATCTCAAAAACCATGTAACTGATTTTAAAAACTCTTTCACCTATAGAAAGCTTCATAATAACCTATTATATTTTCATGAAAAATAAAAAAAATCTATAGTACACATGGGTGGTTTTCAACGTGACCATTGTACACATTCAAAGTGATAAAAAAAGTCTGAATAAAACATATTTTTAATTTGTCTTTTATTATAAAAGTTTTATATAATCTTATAGTTTTGTTAAATAAATAAAGTTGTTTAAATCAATTATACCAATAATGAACAACTTCTTACATAGGTCGTAGAACAAGTAACGCAAACAGATATCGATGATCACAGAATGATGATCCTGATGAAGAAATGGAAATGGGAAATGGCTGTTTAATGCACCCGTGCAAAGCAGGGATGGGTTTCTAGTCTTTACAATAATGCATTCGTTATCTACGAGTGGGCCGCAGCAGATGCTTATGCCCAATTCCTATTAAAGCCTTTTTTCAGAAATGATTTTAATTTCACTACCACATTAGTTCCTTGCCTAGACGCGCCCTCAAAATTGACGTTGGCATTGTGCCCACAAAATGCAGACGAATTATTATCTGATAACACTTGGACTAAATAATTGACAATGATATCAGAAGTCTCACCTGGTTGGTGTTAGGGATCCAAAAAAATCGTATGTAACGTTAGAAAAAGCGCACTAGAATATAGATTTTATTGTTATCGTGCTTTCAACCATCGGTTAAAATTGTAATGACACTAGAACGGAGAACCTAATAAAGGGACAGTCCCGTTCAAAACAACATGCGACACAATGTTGCAATATGGATCTACTGACGTATGACCCGAGATAATGAATGTGCTATTAAGGAAAGAGCAAAGAAGTCAATTGAAAAAGTTAGTTAGAATTTAAGAATAAGTCATTAGTGAAGTTTTGGTTGCTATGCAATGGGTAAAAGAACTTACCAAATTACGCCGACATGATGTTTTAAAAACCTTTGCAGAGGAAGCAGTAGACGTTGAAGTTGTCACTATTGGCACTGAAATTGTTGTGTCGTCTTTCTAGAATTATAAATTATTTATTTAAAAATTTGATATTTGCATATGTGATATGAAACTGTGAACCTTGTGGGTGGGTAAGTGTCCAACTCTTTCCATTATCATTCATAAATGCAAAATGCATTAATTTATTTATCAAATGACAGATACAGACAGCGCACAATTTTCTTTGTTTTGTACGGACTCACTCTTAACAAATAGGTCACTTAGACGCTCAGATACCGCAAGGCTCACAGCGGTTTTTACTGGTCACAGGTGTGTAGGGACTCACGTGGAAAGACTGGGTATGCCATTCAGAAGCCATTAGAGTCTCAGAGGAGTCACTCACCCATTTTCTATGTCAATGCCCAGCACTTTTAAAGACTAGAAATAAGTTTCTGAGTAAATACATCATCGAGAACCTTTCGGACTGTTTAGTTACATGTCCGGGTGATCTTCTAAAATACCTAAAATCGACGGGTTGGATGCAAACCAAGCGTGCGTCACTTGGATGGCATCTATTTGTATTCCAACACTGTTCCAAATGCAATACTGCGTGCGTAACTTTAAAAATGTGTTTCTAAAATCTTTAATTTTGTTGTATTCTTGTGATGGAAAACTATCGATAGTTTTTTAAAGGATAGCTGAAACTATCGATACTATCGCATTTGAATGTAGATTTGAAAACCAATATGTACACTATGATTAACATTAAAAACGATTTTATTAAACAGCTTTAAATTTGGGTTAACCCTGTGACGACCACTGGGACACATGTGTCCCAAGTCAATAATTAACTACTATAATTTCGAAAGCCAAACTGGTTTTCAGAGAGAGTGCCACTCTCTCTCGATTTGTTCAAGTCTGTTGCAGACAGGACTTTATTCGGCACTCCATCAAGTCCTCGGAACTAACACTGGGGATACCATCCAGAGATCGTTGCACAGACTTTTCATCTAGTACTGAGGTCTCTGCCGGGAACAGTGTTCTGACAATGTTCTCGAGCATTACTGGACAAGTGGGTTGTGACACTCTGCAACCTTTGACTCTCCACATTACCATCCTGTACACCGTGCCCCAAGGATTTATGTCGGACTCCTCGAAAAGCTGTTTAAGGCATAACCGCTTGCTGGACTTGACTGCCTTTTGGAAGGTGAGGTCCCTCCACGCCACACCTTATGCAGCACCTTGACCCATCCTAATTCTTGCATAAGCGAGATATATGGCCGTACTCTAAGCATTTGAAACATTTCTTCAATGCCACGTTTGCTCTAATACGGCAGGTAGCCCATCCAATCTTCACCTTACCAACCTTGAGGAGAATATTGGCCGCCTTTGTCTGCAAAGAGATCGTTGCAGTTTTGGTGCCAACATACGACCGTCTTAGACTAGTGACGTCCAAACTCTGAACATCAGCTTCTCTGAACCGCCCCAATATACCATCACGTATCTCATTCTAAGTGGTGACTTCGTCGATGTCCCTGACTTCAATCGGCGTTTTTTGGCTCAGAAATCTGACCGACGCATCTTGGGTGCCACTGCACAGCTCTAGCACAAAGTCACCATTTTAAGTTCTGCGAATCCTATGCACCGACTGCGTAAGGCCACCACAATTCAAGTCGGCTTTCATCATTTTCAGGATATCAGCATAGGTTCCCTCCTCTGACGATGGATAACCAAAGCATCTGGTTTTATATGCTTCCTGGACCCGGCAATCTGTACGCTTTTCTTCTCTGCTTTCCCAACCGTTTAGCATTGGTCAAGCTGCGGCGCGTTAGGTGCGCTTTGCCCTCCTTTTGAAGTGGGTTGGTTTTTCCCCTTGCACCGTAATAGTCGCACTTTGTGGTTTTGTTTTTGTGTCTGGGATCCTACCCATAGCCATTTACCTTTAGCCAGGTCTAATACAGCCGCCCCTGACATGGGACAGACGCTGACTAGGAAGCCGCCCATTCTGGGAACCGTCGCGCCTGGATTTTTCTGCCTTCTCGCATCAGCTAACCAACTGACGAATGTCAGATTGGTCATCATCCAGAAGCGCCACGTGGAGGCTGCGGGCTACTTGGGGTGTACCCACAAGGATATTGCTGGACTTTGCCAGGTTAAAGCCAATCAACAACATTACCTTGCAGTTGCACCCCCGCTTCCTGCTTTTGCAGAAGTAAGTTATAGTGTATGTGTGTGTACGCACAAGAAGATTGCCAAAGTCCATTATCTATAAAGACTGGACAGTTTCCTCTAGAAATTGTGTTCGCTCACAAAATTGTAAATAAACAATTCCAATTTTTTTTTTTGTTGGATTGGGTGCGTAGCAAAGATCTCCGGGTGACCTAGTATGAATAAAACAATATTTCAGAATTTTTATCATGCTGAACACGAAAATGTTAACAGTTCTCTTCTGACACGTACCTACCAATGAGAAGTTATGATCAATTGTTAATTACTTAGCGCATATAAGAAGCATGAATTTACATTTAGTGCAGACGCAGTAGGCAAAATATGAGGACCGCAATCTGTAATTTGTTTTGAATTAAGAAAAGCTTGCAGATTATGATTCTGGATGTTGGCAGCAAGTTTGTTGGTCCCATTCCCTTAAATATTAAGTATACGTATTGAACAAATCCTTTGGAACCATTCTAATGATTGTTTTAGTGCCAATATCCAATTGTTTCTTATGATTAAAGATATTTATAGCTAATCAATTGGAAATAATAAAAAAAAGGTAGAAATAAAAATAAAAATTGTCGATAAAAAATTTATTTAATATGAAATCTCCAATTTTAAGATAAGCCATCCAAATAAATCCAAACAATCACTTTCAACACATTTGATTACTTCAAAAATCTTACTTTCCAAGTATTAAGAATTCTTTCGTAACTTTTTCAAATATATTTGTCGTTAAACAGGAAGTCTACTTCAGTGTAATTTTTGTTATGAAAAATGTTTCTACTTTTCTAACACTGATCAGTATGCGCAGCCAACTTTCATTTCATTTTGTGTGGCAGTCATGCGGTCGGTCTTCAGTCGTGCGGCGTGATAAAATAAAGAAAAACGTTAAAAGTGTAAAAAAGAACTTAACAAATGGAAAAAGTAAGTTCCACCAATAATTTAAATAAATTTTATATTTTTTAAAAGAAAATAAGATTAAAATATTCTTTTGGTCATTTTTTCCTTATTTTCTTTCTTATTGTTTTTCATAGAATGTGTGTGTATGTGTTTAAGTTACTTTGCCAGTTCCTTTACCACAATTATTGCGCATTCTATTTATCCATTTGCAGTTAGAATTTTTTTTTCTGATAGCGCTTCACTATCTTATTCGCTCACACACATTGTGCTTTTGCTCTGCCGCCGTTTTCGTTGTTTTCCTTTCGCATCATCAACACTTGAAATACAGTCTTCATTCAAGGCAATCCAAGAATATTTAATTCCTGTTTTCTAAAGAAAAGTTTTAAAATACTCTTAATCTAAATAATATTTATTATAAATGTCCACAGTCGCAGTCGAAGTAATAGCGAAAGAAATGATAATGACTGACAGTATTCATTCGCTGAGCAGAATACTTAAATGTCAGATTTCAATATAATGATGAAAAATATCGGGATATATTATATGATTGATGATTACAACATATTGCTCCCACATAGGTATATAACTGACTGTTGAAATATGACATTTTGTGTTTTGCTACCAGTCCTTAAAGTTTTTGACGTTACTACACGACACACGATTTTTTTTTATTTTATTTATTTATTTGATTAAAATGTTTAAATCTTCGATTAATAATATTTTGTTTATATATCCAATCGCTATAAACAATTTTTCTTATTTTCTTCTTCTCTTAATTTTTTTTATAATTTTTTTAAATTTTCACACAAATTCCGATCATTTCGTATTTATATTTCCTAGATAAGCACGTAATCTCCGAATGCTTAATACGCATTTGAAATTTCGCACCAAAATCAATTGGGAAGTTTGACATGTGCTAAGATATTCCAATGCTATAAGAGCCTCTTCAATGTTGGTGTATGATACTCTTAAGTTGTACCGTACTGCGTTGATGGCATCGATGAAATCCATTTCGCATTCGAGTGACATACGCTGTTAACTAAAGTTGCTTGCTGCTCTTCTTTCTACTATTCGGTTTGCTCTTGTAGTAGTGTGTGCAAATCAACACTTGAAATACAGTCTTAATTCAAGGCAATCTAAGAATATTTAATTCCTGACTACTGACATCGGCGGCAACATCAGCAATTTCCTTTGCTTTTGCTGTTTTTCTCGTTTACTTGATTTTGACATCAAGACATACGAGTATTCTAATCGTGGTGGTCCCAGTGGTGGGCGGCTTCTTTTTTTTATTTTTAAATTCCATCTGTATCTGTTTCTTGTTATTTTTATTCATCTTCTTTTTGTCGCCTTTGCGACGAGGACGATGACGCCCCCTACATTGATAACATATGTTGTTACATTATATTGTATATATACATATACCCTTCACTATTAAATATTAATCAATTTCCCTTTTAAAATGTGTGTTTAAATCCTAAAATAATTCATTATGAGTTTAGCATCGATCTAGACCATGATGCGTGATGCCTTGATTTCTTTTCTCACCTAATAAAGAATACTATAATGGTGATTTTGGGGCCTTATCTGTTTTTCTAAATTCTGACCCATTAACGATATTGAAGTCGTGAGAAATCATCGACCCACATATATTTTTTGTTTAGTTTCTTGTTTTAAATAAACAATACTTAGTTTTATATACAATATATTATTTTATATGCCAGTATTTATTATTATTATTATTCCTTCTTACTGCATTGCGGTCCGCATTCGATCATCATCATACGGTTAATGTAAAACTCTCTGCAACCTCTCTGACCATTTGCCTGCTCCTGTGTTTTCATCGTATAGAGGTAGACAATGAAGTTGAGGAAGGATTCCGTAATCCAGAATTCCATCCCAGAACATCTTGTCATTTTTTTGACCTCTGGGCCGTTGCCGTGATTTTCCAGGCAACGAAGCAGACAAGCTTTATATTTATTTTTTAATTTTATATGTAATGGGTATAATTCATAAAACTGTTTTATTTTTTATTTTTATCTTATCTTATTTTTTTTTTTTTTTTTTTTTAAATATTTCTTAATTAGTTTTTAATTTTATTTTCAAATCTTAACGTTGCTGGCAAAAATGTTCATAATGGTTAAGTTCATTTTCTATTCCTTCATCTGGAAAACTGACCCAAGGAAATTTATTTTGACTGCCTCACTTTTTGATGATTGAAGCAAAATAATGACAGACTGTACTTTTCTGTGGATTTTAATATTCTTAAAAAAATACACAAGAAAACTTACTTTGTAAATGATGCCATTTCAGTTGCAAGGTTTTCATGCTGCGATGGTATTTGCATTCTTGCATTTTTTCCGTAAAATGAAACAAAATTCCGAGCAAAATCCAGAGAGAAAAATCTAAGCTAATTTTGTGCATGTACAAGGATATATAAGATATACATATATATCCGCAGGTACTAAATTCAAGCAATACTTATTTTGGTCATATGACTTATTTCTTGCCAGGAACAAGGCCTATTTAAAGCCTCTGCTGCTCGGTGGTATAACGCACTATGTATTTATATAATATAATATTTTTTTTTTTTTTTTTTAATGTTTTTAAATATTTTAAAAGTAAAAAAAACTGCAAACAACCCAGAACACACAAGGCGATATGAAGCTGCAAAGACTTTATGTTAGGAAACTAAATGAGTTGGAACGTGCAGTATTGTCTTTGCAGCTTTATATCGCCTTGTGTGTTGTGGTTTGTTTGCAGTTTTTTTTACTTTTAGTTTATTGAAATTTTTCTTGTTATTTTCTTTTTTTTTTTTCTTAATTCCCTATTATTTTTTTTTAAATTCTGACCCTCTTAACTCTTAAGTTTAGACGTACTGCGTTGATGGCATCGATGAAATCCATTTCACATCCTAGAGACAGATCGCGTAATTGACGTATGATATTATCCTCATAGAGACTCGCTCTTCATCGACAATTATAACTTCCAGTTGCGATTGCTTGGCTTGGGAATTTGCAATTGTTGCATTTTGTGACAAAACGGAGCCATCAACGGATAGTGTCTTGTAGTCAACGAAACTAGAGACAGTTTTGAACGCTTAACGGAATACTTAGTATTCTATCTTGCTATTTAGTTTTCATTTTATCTTGTACTTGTTACAATTGTCATTCTTTCTTCTTTTTGTAAAATTATTTAATTTTGTTTTTTGCTTTTTGTTTCATTTATTAAAAGGTATAAAATCTTAATTAAAACCGAAACTTGAAATATTGTACTTCATGTGTTTAAAACTCGTTCGATGTTTATGATAAAATGCTGCAAGGTATCATGTGGAGATCTGCATAGAAAGTATCAAATAATTCTTCATTATTCCGATTTTGAAGTCGAACCACACATCTTTTTAATATCAAGTTGCCAGCATTTGCTGTTCCATTTGCTGTAATGTTTTCCAATAGCAATTTGATATTTTTTACTAGCACAACAGATTTAGATTAGGTTGGAGTTTCAGGTCCAACGTTAATCGGTTCATTGTAAAGTTTTTTTCCCTGGGGGAATCATTAGTCCTCAAATGTGGGCCTATTGTGGTTTTGTTATTATTATTTTTTATATTTTTCTTAAGTTAAGTAAAGAAATGATTTCTTCTTTTCTCATCTCTTCTGTCTGTCTGTCTCTGACCACACATGGCTGTGAGTAGGGGCACAGCTAGCTACATATTTAGCAAATAAATTTCCCCCACCGGGTCAGAGACAGATTTATTTTATTTTTTAATTATATTATTTAAATATTAATATTATTTTGTTATTTTATAGAATATTTTTCTTGTTGATTTTCTATCCTTTAAAATATTGATAGAATTGAATTTTGTTATATCTTTTATATTTTCCATATATAAAATAGTTCGATTATGTCTCTGACCACATTTGGCTGTGAGTAGGGGCACAGCTAGCTGGTTAGCAAATTAATTACCCCCACCGGGTCAGAGACAGATTCAATTATTTTATTTTGTATTTGGCTTTATTTATTGTAAGTTTATTAATAGTTTAAGTTCAAATAAATAAATAATCACTTTATTGCCTGAGGCGAAATCATTAAGGGTGTATATAATTTCTGGTGAATCTACCATAAGTCCGGACGGGTTTACATGTCCGCATTTTGTAGCAGTTGCAATGCGGTAACGCATATTCTCAAAACACACGGGGACATAGAATTATATCATTCTCACATGGTACATGCTCCATTTTAAATTAAGCTTTCTTCACGGTCCAAAAAGAGTGGATACCTTCGAAACCAAGTACGCTGTCCTTTTTAAAAAGTACTCCAAACCAATTAATTTCGGTATTTTCCTTATTATTTGCTATTTGCTCCTTTTAAGGATTAATTTTCTGTATTTTTGAATTGCCTTGATTTTACTTATTTTTTTATTTTGATACTTCTTTTTATTTGTTATTTTGAATTGCTTGAATTGTATTTCTGTTATTTTTGAGGAACGATCTTCTCAGCTCGATAGCTAAAAACAATGCTGTCCTGGCATTCATTGTTTTGGGACGTCGTCGCCTGGTGTTTTTGGCACTAAAAGCAACAATGCTCACATTAATGAAAAAATTAACAGTTTTTACGAAATTCGTAAACGATGCCATCATTGAAAATGTGCATACACGCACTTAATTTCTTTCTGCATTAACTATTTCTTTAACTACTTTATTCTCCTCTCTTGCATTCGTATTTCCTTTATTACGATGCTTTCGAATTCACATACTCACATTGGTGAGCATATCTATCACAGACGGGGGATCGTAGAATGCTGACGCGTAGCCACGACACACGTACGACAACAACACAATCTTATTAATCTAGGACCGACTGATTTTTGAGCAGCAATGCTACCACATTCTTCCCGACATAATATCAAAGGACAGTTCCGGGGGGACGATAGGACATGGGGCGGGAGTTTTTAGCGGATTAAAGTCCCGCACTTCGGTTGTAGACCGAGCAGGCTTTCGATGCTTTCCTTCCGATTAAAAAAAAAAAAAAAAAAACCCCTTAAGCTTATAACTGCTTTGACTATTTCATTATTTTCTCTACGTAGGTTTGGTGTACATCCCATAAACCGAGCACGATATGAGAATGGCGAGTTCTATCTTTTATATTTCGACCTTCGAAATTATCCGAATCGATTTTGGCAATATTTGTGAATGAAAAATTGAGAGTGGTCTATTTTTTGACCAATATTATCCGTCGCTCAGTCGCTAACTGCTCAATGCGTGGCCTTACCCTTACGCTTAAGACGATGTCCTTACCCTTAAGCTTAAGACGATGTCCTGGGCAATGCTTAAACTTTTTACCAGAAAACAATACATGCAATCTACATTATTTGCAGTATTTACGCATGGCACATTGGTGTTGCTCTTGGACTTTTTCTTTCTGTGTTACCTTTGAAATCCTATATGTTTGCTTGACTGCAGATACAACAGTATTAAATTGGGTTATAATTGTAAATATTATTATTATTATTGTTACTGTCCCTGTTTTTATTTTTATTTTTTATATTGGGTTTATCATAAACATTCAACCGCTTACGCTATAAAATATTGTATGTTGGTATTGGGTTTTGTTGAATTTAACAAAATTTTCCTTCCTGATTGGCTTGGCCTTATAACGTCTTTACAAGTTCTGGATTAAATGCTGTCCTCGCATTCATTGTTTTGGGTCGTCGTCGCCTGCAGTTTTTGGTTAGTTGTTCTCAAAAGTACTTTTATGCTTTTGAATAATGGTAATGTCGCGAGTTACACGTCATTTTCATCACATAAATATCCTTTAAAATAGTTCAACTTATCTCGTTCGTCAGTGCAGTGCAATCCATTTGGTTTTGTTTGTTATTATTTTTTATATTTTTCTTATTTTTTAAATCAAGCAAATAATGAAATAATTAATAATTTTGATTTTTCATTTCATATTTGTCATAATTTGTTTTTTTTTTCATGAATTTTTTAAGTGTTTTTGTTGTTTGCTGTTTGTGGCCTTTTAAAGTAGTTAAGTATAGAAATTCTTTCTTCTTTTCGTATCTGACGATCTTTGTCCCATACCAGTTTTTGCAAATAAATTTGAAAATTCTAAGCGTATCGAACGCATAGTCTTCTTCAAGCTAAAAACAGGCTTCACAACTGCTCAGACGTTTGAATTGAAGCCAGCAGCAATGAACAATTTATATTTTACTTGAAATGTTGTCAGCTGATTTATGTTTGGAGGGGACAGAAAGGGAAAGCCAAAATGAGCTAAACAAAAGCCCGAAATTTCCCACACTACTAAGGTACCAGCCAGTTTACCTGATTTTTTTTTTGTTTTTCAATCCGATTATAATCAACCTTGGCTACCATAGCAACAACCCTCAGTGACGTCACTTTTTCCCTGTGGTTGTTGTAAAAATAATCAGGTATTATCGAAAAATCTGTTTTTTTCTTCACTCTAAACCGACTATAACTTGCCAAGTATTAAGAATTCTGTCATAACTTTTTCAAATATGTTGTCGTTAAACAGGAAGTCTTCTTCAGTGTAACATTTGTTATTTAACATTTTTCTACTTTTCTAACACTGATCAGTATGCGCAGCCAACTTTCATTTCATTTTGTGTGGCAGTCATGCGGTCGGTCGGTCTTCAGTCGTGCGGCGTGATAAAATAAAGAAAAACGTTAAAAGTGTGAAAAAGAACTTAACAAATGGAAAAAGTAAGTTCCACCAATAATTTAAATAAATTTTATATTTTTTGAAAAGCAATTAATAAATAGATTAAAATATTCTTTTGGTCATTTTTTCCTTATTTTCTTTCTTATTGTTTTTCATAGAATGTGTGTGTATGTGTTTAAGTTACTTTGCCAGTTCCTTTACCATAATTATTGTGCATTCTCTTTATCCATTTGCAGTTAGAATTTTTTTTTCTGATAGCGCTTCACTATCTTATTCGCTCACACACATTGTGCTTTTGCATCTGCCGCCGTTTTCGTTGTTTTCCTGTCGCATCATTTCGTTGACCGCGCATGCTTGAAGAACTAGAATGTCGATGTCTGGCCTTATCGAGAGGACGAACACGACTACAATGGCAATGCCGGCAATATAACCGCACATTCTACAGATACAATAAGCTCAGCTGGCGGTTTTGGTGATGGCGCTGTTGTTGTTGCTGTATCTGGAATTGCAGCAAGTGCCAGTACAGCCACTGGGAGACGTTTGGCTTCAAGTGGTGGTCGTGGTGGTGGTATTGCAAATGTTACAAATTGTCAAAAATCTCTGAGTCAACATGTGTTGCAAACACGTACAGCTTCTTCGGAACGACGACGTCGGCGTCGACGTAAGAGTCGCCCACGGCGCACTGGTGGCGTTGTTAGTGTTACTAGTTGTGTGGCCGGTGATCCTGGTGGTGATAATATGTCGTAAGTAGACACACATTTACAATACAAAATTTATTTTAAAATTAATTCTTCATTTGTTTATTTTTATGTGTAGATCTTCTGGTGGTTTTTATACGCTGAAGGAAGCAAGTGAACAACAACCACATAAACAACAACAGCAACAGCATCAGAATACTAACAGCAGTCGTCATCATCAACATCATTTTCGACATCATGGCACAACAACAGCAACTTCCAGTAACGTACATCATCAACATCATCGCCAACAGCAGCAGCAGCAGCATCAAAAGTCATCATCTACAACTGCTTCACATCGTCGCCATTTAGCCAGTTCGTCGGCAGCACCCACTGGCACAGTCATGATGTATCCAAATACATCAGGAAATGAACAACAAACAACAATAGTCGGTGGTGGTATAGGTGGAACAGCAACAACTGCTGCCACTGGCAATGGTACTGGAACTGTTGCTCCACCGGATATATCATTGCGTCAACGCGCTGTTGCCAAACTGCGAATGTTTAATTTTCATTTGAATTGGGATTTACATATGACGCACTGTAAACCATGTGGGTAAGTGTCCAAACAAACTATATACTTACTTTCTTTAAACAATCGTATCATCAAACACCATCAACATCATATTTATTTATAAATCTAAAGTGTATCCATCATCCATCATTCTTGAATACTTAATTTGTTGTTAATAGAAAAGGGAATTCTCTGAATTAATGATGATTGCACATAGTACTTGTAGTATCACCCACCTAGCATCCTGCTGGTATCCTTTAAAGAATTAATAATAATTCAATAACAATTCCCATTTGGATAAGTGGCAGGTTGCTAATTGTCTACTTGGTCTCACTAAATCTTAAATTCTTCTAGTTTGTTTAATTTGGAAACAATTAGTATAAAGAGCAGCCTTGTAATAGTTCGATCCAATTGTCTAATTGTTGGAAAGGTTTTAATTTTGTGTTTATTTTGGATGATTTGACTATAATTAAATTCAGAGATAATTAAAAAGTTCAATCATATGACCGGCTTTTGTGAACATGGACAATTGTCTAAGGAATCAATTACATAGTACTACAATATATTATAGTACTTCGAGTCCTATTAATGAATTAATGTGAATCTGCTTTTATTAATAATGTTGACTATTGACGGAATCAAAACTTCGGATTCATATTCCAAATTGTTTTGTAGAAATTATATTTATTGTATATATATATTTATTAAACAATTGCTTACTGTTATTGATCCAAGAGATTAGATACCTTATTTATTACCCATACTACATACAGCTGCCCTGACATGGGACAGACGCGCTGACTAGGAAGCAGTTGCATCCCCGCTTCCTGCTTTTGCAGAAGTAAATTGTAGTGTATGTGTGTGTACGCACAAGAAGATTGCCAAAGTCCATTATCTATAAAGACTGGACAGTTCCCTCAAGAAATTGTGTTCGCTCACAAAATTGTAAATAAACAATTCCAATTTTTTTTTTTGTTGGATTGGGTGCGTAGCAAAGATCTCCGGGTGAGCTAGTATGAATAAAACAATATTTCAGAATTTTTATCATGCTGAACACGAAAATGTTAACAGTTATCTTCTGACACGTATCATGAAAGTTATGATCAATTGTTAATTACTTAGCGCATATAAGAAGCATGAATTTCATTTAGTGCAGACGCAGTAGGCAAAATAGAGGACCGCAATCTGTAATTTGTTTGAATTAAGAAAAGCTTGCAGATTATGATTCTGGATGTTGGCAGCAAGTTTGTTGGTCCCATTCCCTTAAATATAAGTATACGTATTGAACAAATCCTTTGGAACCATTCTAATGATTGTTTTATTGCCAATATCCAATTGTTTCTTATGATTAAAGATATTTATAGCTAATCAATTGGAAATAATAAAAAAAGGTAAAATAAAAATAAAAATTGGATAAGAAATTTATTTAATATGAAATCTCCAATTTTAAGATAAGCCATCCAAATAAATCCAAACAATCACTTTCGACACATTTGATTACTTAAAAATCTTACTTTCGAAGATTAGAATTCTTTCGAACTTTTTCAAATATCATTTGTCGTTAAACAAGCACATCGTTAGATATATGTATTTTCCTAATGAAGTTTTCTTTTGCATAATTCATATAAGTGAGATCTTTACAGTTCTTATATTCAAGGGTTTTTTTTTTGCACTCGAATCATCATCGATAGTGATGGATTGAGATTCCTGTTTTTTATTATTCTTACATTTCTAATAAAATATAATGATAATAAAAAATTAAAAGGGAAAATATATTTTCATAATTCTATTATGGAAATTGGTTTATTGAAATTTTTCTTGTATTTTCTTCTTCTCTTAACATTCTGACCCAAATTCAAATCATTTCGTATTAATTTCCTATTTCGACACATTTGTAATTTCGCACCAAAATCAATTGGAAGTTAGACATGTGCTAAGATGTTCGAGTGTTGTGTGCAAATCAACACTTGAAATACAGTTCATCAAGGCAATCTAAGAATTTTAATTCCTGTTTTCTGAAAAGTTTTAAAATACTCTTAATCTAAATAATATTTATTATAAATGTCCACAGTCGCAGTCGAAGTAATAGCGAAAGAAATGATAATGACTGACAGTATTCATTCGCTGAGCAGAATACTTAAATGTCAGATTTCAATATAATGATGAAAAATATCGGGATATATTATATGATTGATGATTACAACATATTGCTCCCACATAGGTATATAACTGACTGTTGAAATATGACATTTTGTGTTTTGCTACCAGTCCTTAAAGTTTTTGACGTTACTACACGACACACGATTTTTTTTTATTTTATTTATTTATTTGATTAAAATGTTTAAATCTTCGATTAATAATATTTTGTTTATATATCCAATCGCTATAAACAATTTTTCTTATTTTCTTCTTCTCTTAATTTTTTTTATAATTTTTTTAAATTTTCACACAAATTCCGATCATTTCGTATTTATATTTCCTAGATAAGCACGTAATCTCCGAATGCTTAATACGCATTTGAAATTTCGCACCAAAATCAATTGGGAAGTTTGACATGTGCTAAGATATTCCAATGCTATAAGAGCCTCTTCAATGTTGGTGTATGATACTCTTAAGTTGTACCGTACTGCGTTGATGGCATCGATGAAATCCATTTCGCATTCGAGTGACATACGCTGTTAACTAAAGTTGCTTGCTGCTCTTCTTTCTACTATTCGGTTTGCTCTTGTAGTAGTGTGTGCAAATCAACACTTGAAATACAGTCTTAATTCAAGGCAATCTAAGAATATTTAATTCCTGACTACTGACATCGGCGGCAACATCAGCAATTTCCTTTGCTTTTGCTGTTTTTCTCGTTTACTTGATTTTGACATCAAGACATACGAGTATTCTAATCGTGGTGGTCCCAGTGGTGGGCGGCTTCTTTTTTTTTATTTTTAAATTCCATCTGTATCTGTTTCTTGTTATTTTTATTCATCTTCTTTTTGTCGCCTTTGCGACGAGGACGATGACGCCCCCTACATTGATAACATATGTTGTTACATTATATTGTATATATACATATACCCTTCACTATTAAATATTAATCAATTTCCCTTTTAAAATGTGTGTTTAAATCCTAAAATAATTCATTATGAGTTTAGCATCGATCTAGACTAGACCATGATGCGTGATGCCTTGATTTCTTTTCTCACCTAATAAAGAATACTATAATGGTGATTTTGGGGCCTTATTCCTTATCTGTTTTTCTAAATTCTGACCCATTAACGATATTGAAGTCGTGAGAAATCATCGACCCACATATATTTTTTGTTTAGTTTCTTGTTTTAAATAAACAATACTTAGTTTTATATACAATATATTATTTTATATGCCAGTATTTATTATTATTATTATTCCTTCTTACTGCATTGCGGTCCGCATTCGATCATCATCATACGGTTAATGTAAAACTCTCTGCAACCTCTCTGACCATTTGCCTGCTCCTGTGTTTTCATCGTATAGAGGTAGACAATGAAGTTGAGGAAGGATTCCGTAATCCAGAATTCCATCCCAGAACATCTTGTCATTTTTTTGACCTCTGGGCCGTTGCCGTGATTTTCCAGGCAACGAAGCAGACAAGCTTTATATTTATTTTTTAATTTTATATGTAATGGGTATAATTCATAAAACTGTTTTATTTTTTATTTTTATCTTATCTTATTTTTTTTTTTTTTTTTTTTTTTTAATTTTTCTTAATTAGTTTTTAATTTTATTTTCAAATCTTAACGTTGCTGGCAAAAATGTTCATAAGGGTTAAGTTCATTTTCTATTCCTTCATCTGGAAAACTGACCCAAGGAAATTTATATTGACTGCCTCACCTTTTGATGATTGAAGCAAAATAATGACAGACTGTACTATTCTGTGGATCCTCAAAATACTTAAGAAAAATACACAAGAAAACTTACTTTGTAAATGATGCCATTTCAGTTGCAAGGTTTTCATGCTGCGATGGTATTTGCATTCTTGCATTTTTTCCGTAAAATGAAACAAAATTCCGAGCAAAATCCAGAGAGAAAAATCTAAGCTAATTTTGTGCATGTACAAGGATATATAAGATATACATATATATCCGCAGGTACCAAATTCAAGCAATACTTATTTTGGTCATATGACTTATTTCTTGCCAGGAACAAGGCCTATTTAAAGCCTCTGCTGCTCGGTGGTATAACGCACTATGTATTTATATAATATAATATTTTTTTTTTTTTTTTTTAATGTTTTTAAATATTTTAAAAGTAAAAAAAACTGCAAACAACCCAGAACACACAAGGCGATATGAAGCTGCAAAGACTTTATGTTAGGAAACTAAATGAGTTGGAACGTGCAGTATTGTCTTTGCAGCTTTATATCGCCTTGTGTGTTGTGGTTTGTTTGCAGTTTTTTTTACTTTTAGTTTATTGAAATTTTTCTTGTTATTTTCTTTTTTTTTTTTCTTAATTCCCTATTATTTTTTTTTAAATTCTGACCCTCTTAACTCTTAAGTTTAGACGTACTGCGTTGATGGCATCGATGAAATCCATTTCACATCCTAGAGACAGATCGCGTAATTGACGTATGATATTATCCTCATAGAGACTCGCTCTTCATCGACAATTATAACTTCCAGTTGCGATTGCTTGGCTTGGGAATTTGCAATTGTTGCATTTTGTGACAAAACGGAGCCATCAACGGATAGTGTCTTGTAGTCAACGAAACTAGAGACAGTTTTGAACGCTTAACGGAATACTTAGTATTCTATCTTGCTGTTTAGTTTTCATTTTATCTTGTACTTGTTACAATTGTCATTCTTTCTTCTTTTTGTAAAATTATTTAATTTTGTTTTTTGCTTTTTGTTTTCATTTATTAAAAGGTATAAAATCTTAATTAAAACCGAAACTTGAAATATTGTACTTCAGGTGTTTAAAACTCGTTCGATGTTTATGATAAAATGCTGCAAGGTATCATGTGGAGATCTGCATAGAAAGTATCAAATAATTCTTCATTATTCCGATTTTGAAGTCGAACCACACATCTTTTTAATATCAAGTTGCCAGCATTTGCTGTTCCATTTGCTGTAATGTTTTCCAATAGCAATTTGATATTTTTTACTAGCACAACAGATTTAGATTAGGTTGGAGTTTCAGGTCCAACGTTAATCGGTTCATTGTAAAGTTTTATTCCCTGGGGGAATCATTAGTCCTCAAATGTGGGCCTATTGTGGTTTTGTTATTATTATTTTTTATATTTTTCTTAAGTTAAGTAAAGAAATGATTTCTTCTTTTCTCATCTCTTCTGTCTGTCTGTCTGTCTCTGACCACACATGGCTGTGAGTAGGGGCACAGCTAGCTACATATTTAGCAAATAAATTTCCCCCACCGGGTCAGAGACAGATTTATTTTATTTTTTAATTATATTATTTAAATATTAATATTATTTTGTTATTTTATAGAATATTTTTCTTGTATGTATGTATGTAATGTATTTCTTGTTGATTTTCTATCCTTTAAAATATTGATAGAATTGATTGATATTTTCCATATATAAAATAGTTCGATTATGTCTCTGACCACATTTGGCTGTGAGTAGGGGCACAGCTAGCTGGTTAGCAAATTAATTACCCCCACCGGGTCAGAGACAGATTCAATTATTTTATTTTGTATTTGGCTTTATTTATTGTAAGTTTATTAATAGTTTAAGTTCAAATAAATAAATAATCACTTTATTGCCTGAGGCGAAATCATTAAGGGTGTATATAATTTCTGGTGAATCTACCATAAGTCCGGACGGGCTTACACATGGCCGCATTTTGTAGCAGTTGCAATGCGGTAACGCATATTCTCAAAACACACGGGGACATAGAATTATATCATTCTCACATGGTACATGCTCCATTTTAAATTAAGCTTTCTTCACGGTCCAAAAAGAGTGGATACCTTCGAAACCAAGTACGCTGTCCTTTTTAAAAAGTACTCCAAATCAATTAATTTCGGTATTTTCCTTATTATTTGCTATTTGCTCCTTGCTCCTTTTAAGGATTAATTTTCTGTATTTTTGAATTGCCTTGATTTTACTTATTTTTTTATTTTGATACTTCTTTTTATTTGTTATTTTGAATTGCCTTGAATTTTTTTTATTTTGATACTTCTTTTTATTACTGTTATTTTTGAGGAACGATCTTCTCAGCTCGATAACTAAAAACAATGCTGTCCTGGCATTCATTGTTTTGGGACGTCGTCGCCTGGTGTTTTTGGCACTAAAAGCAACAATGCTCACATTAATGAAAAAATTAACAGTTTTTACGAAATTCGTAAACGATGCCATCATTGAAAATGTGCATACACGCACTTAATTTCTTTCTGCATTAACTATTTCTTTAACTACTTTATTCTCCTCTCTTGCATTCGTTTTTCCTTTATTACGATGCTTTCGAATTCACATACTCACATTGGTGAGCATATCTATCACAGACGGGGGATCGTAGAATGCTGACGCGTAGCCACGACACACGTACGACAACAACACAATCTTATTAATCTAGGACCGACTGATTTTTGAGCAGCAATGCTACCACATTCTTCCCGACATAATATCAAAGGACAGTTCCGGGGGGACGATAGGACATGGGGCGGGAGTTTTTAGCGGATTAAAGTCCCGCACTTCGGTTGTAGACCGAGCAGGCTTTCGATGCTTTCCTTCCGATTAAAAAAAAAAAAAAAAAAACCCCTTAAGCTTATAACTGCTTTGACTATTTCATTATTTTCTCTACGTAGGTTTGGTGTACATCCCATAAACCGAGCACGATATGAGAATGGCGAGTTCTATCTTTTATATTTCGACCTTCGAAATTATCCGAATCGATTTTGGCAATATTTGTGAATGAAAAATTGAGAGTGGTCTATTTTTTGACCAATATTATCCGTCGCTCAGTCGCTAACTGCTCAATGCGTGGCCTTACCCTTACGCTTAAGACGATGTCCTTACCCTTAAGCTTAAGACGATGTCCTGGGCAATGCTTAAACTTTTTACCAGAAAACAATACATGCAATCTACATTATTTGCAGTATTTACGCATGGCACATTGGTGTTGCTCTTGGACTTTTTCTTTCTGTGTTACCTTTGAAATCCTATATGTTTGCTTGACTGCAGATACAACAGTATTAAATTGGGTTATAATTGTAAATATTATTATTATTATTGTTACTGTCCCTGTTTTTATTTTTATTTTTTATATTGGGTTTATCATAAACATTCAACCGCTTACGCTATAAAATATTGTATGTTGGTATTGGGTTTTGTTGAATTTAACAAAATTTTCCTTCCTGATTGGCCTTATAACGTCTTTACAAGTTCTGGATTAAATGCTGTCCTCGCATTCATTGTTTTGGGTCGTCGTCGCCTGCAGTTTTTGGTTAGTTGTTCTCAAAAGTACTTTTATGCTTTTGAATAATGGTAATGTCGCGAGTTACACGTCATTTTCATCACTTAAATATCCTTTAAAATAGTTCAACTTA